>CBVK0101034683.1:0-17093 GCA_900067695.1 Picea abies
TAATAAAAATAATAATAATGACATGATTAATTCACAATGGGGATTTAATCCAATAACAAAATAATAAGAATGCTCTTCGCAGTTCCATTATTTCAACACCCACGACTTCACTTTTTCAACGGTTCACTTGGATGATATGGCAAGGAAGAATGGTGACTCTCTTTTGATTGGCAGCTCCCTTTTAGAGCCCACAACTTTTTTCTTTTTTCGTCTAACCACAACGTGAAACCCCCCTCATATTTGATCCATTGTCTTAGTGTGACATCACTTTTTAATTTGTAGTTTAAAAAAAGGGGTCCCAACTTTATTATTCAGAAATGAGTCATTATATAAAACAAAAAGCGGGGCAACCCCCTTTGTTTGGTTATGTCTTTATCATGCGCCCCCTTATTGTGAGGTCCCCTTTAACACCCCAAGTGCACCCTCATGATGCATTAAACTTTATGTAACCAAACCCCTTATTACCACCATATAATATTTGCTTCACCATGGTTAGAATGTAAAGGGGGTGTCCCTTTCCTTATCATAACCTTGTCTTTATTTGCTAGATCCACGTAAAAGAGTCGAATTGAAGAATTCCAACATGGGTTTTGTCTAGGTTGAGATTTAATTCATAAATGACATTGAAATTTCCTCTGCATATCAAGGGATGACCATATTCTGCCACCTTTTCCTCGTAAATGTGTCTGCATGATCCTTCAAAATCTGATTTTTTATTATAACCATACTCTTTTCCAAAACTTCAACGTGGCATGTCAAGTACATATGATTACAGTCAATTTGAGTCTCTGTTGTATTTTTGGTCCCAGGACCCCATGCATCAAGATTTGTGATTGCCTCAAGAAACATGATATTGTTGCGAATTGTGAGACTACCATGTTGAGAATTGTAAATGAATAATACACCATGACCAAGAAGATGCATACAAACTCTAGATACATGATCATGTGGGAAAAGACAAGTGCGCAAGACCACGCACCGAACTGGCCCTACATAGTGCGATTACCCCTAAAAAGAACCTGACTCTGTAAACCATGTGTCCCAATAGATCCACCTGAAGACCTCCAATCTTATCCAGGATGAAAGGAAATGAGGGTGGGGACTAGAAGGAACGAGCATGGCCGACCATAGGGGCTGAGGAGTTGACATAAAAAACCATCCACATGGCGTACAAGGATTTTGACTTGCATCATCATGGGCTTACAATGGTGTAGCCAACAAAACATAGGGTACCTCCCTAGGAGGTAACAAGTCCATTGAAGCGAATGAACCACTTTATCCAATAAGATATAAAAGATAAATCTTTATAAAATATATATTATTTTATGAATCTAATGATGGTTACATTGAGGAGGGTCCATATTTATTTGGCCCAAAGAGTCGTGACTTATTAGTCATGACTTTTTAAATTAATCGAAATGTTTATTTATTAATTATTTATTTTTATCTTTTATTTCATTTAATAGTTTATTTATTTTTTATTTATTATTTACTGATTAATGCTATTATTTATGTTTACTTATTTGTGTTCATCACATTTCCCTTCCCTTAAAGTTGCTTTGTCCTCAAAGCAATGGTAAAGAGGGGTGTAACTGTCGAAAATGCTCTGACTCCCATGCAGTATCTTCTACCGAAAGATTTTTCCATTTAATAAGGTACTCTTTGATTATTCGAGTACACAACCTTCCATTTAATAAGGTACTCTTTGATTATTCGAGTACACAACCTCTTTTCCTTGGTGGCAAGAATGGCTTCTGGCTCTAAAATGATTTTCCCTTCATCATCCAACATCAGAAGAATTGTTTGTGCCTTTTGATGCTTCCCTAAAACCCTTTTTAGACATGATACATGAAAAACATTATGGATACGACTTTTATCTGGTAGTTCCAACCCATAAGCCACATGACTAATTTTCCTGTTAATTTTATATGGTCCATAAAACTTTGGGGCCAACTTATTATTTCCCTGTTGTTTAAGAGATAATTGTTTATAAGGTTGAAGCCTTACAAATACCCATTCTCCAACTTCAAATTCTCTTTTCGTTTGATGTTGATCCGCTTGTTGTTTCATTCGGTTCCTTGTAACTACTAGATTTTCTTTGATTATTTGAACAATTTTCTAGCTTTCGTCTAAATGCTCTTTTACTTATGCAACTTTTGTATGATATGTAGCTAATTCCTTCCAAGTTGGGGATTCATATTCATAGAGAGCTTGAAATGGTGTCATTTTGGTAGACGTGTGATATGTGGAGTTATACCACCACTCAGCAAGGTGCAACCATTGAAACCATTTATTTTGCTTGTCAGTAACAAAACAACGAAGGTAGGTTTCTAAGCATTTATTGACAAATTTTGTTTGTCCATCTGTTTGAGGATGGTAAGTTGAGCTCATAGTAAGGGAAGTCTCGATTTTTTTTCAAAATTCTCTCCAAAAATTCCCTTTAAATTTGGCATCTCTATCACTGACAATGACTTTGGGAAACCCATGTAGCTTGTAAACATTTTTACAGAAGATTTCGACTGTTTTTTTTTTTGCGGAATCAATTTTTCTAACTCCCATAAGGTGAGCATACTTGGTTAGTCTATCTTCTACCACTAATATTTTATCTTTTCATTTTGATACAGGTAACCCTTCATTAAAATCCATTGAAATCTCTTCCCATTTTTTGTTGGGAATATGTAACGGATGGAGTAACCCTGGGGTTAATATATTTTTTCTTTTGTTTCTTTGACAAAGGTCACATTCTGCTACATATTTCTGAATATTTTCATTCATCCCTTTCCAAAAGAATGATTTACGTGCATTATAGTATGTTTTGAAAAATCCAACGTGACGAGCCACTGAACAATCATGGGATTCTTGAAGAACTTTGGATTTAAATCTTGAATTGGAATTTAAATAAATTCTTCCTTTATACCATAATACATCATTCTTCCAATCATACTTGGGGTATCGGTTCAAATCATTGATTATGGAATAGGTCTCTGGGTTTTTGGCCTACTTGGTTCAAATTTCGTCTAACCATTTGGTAATTGCCATTGATATTGCAAAAACTTGCGTTTCTTCGTCTTTTGTGAGAGAGCATCGACCACTACATTGTCTTTTCCCTTTTTATGTAATATCTCCATATCAAAAGTGGTGATTTTCTCCATCCATTTTTGTTGTTTGGTTGTTAGTGTTTTTTGTTGTAACAAGTATTGGAGACTATTATGGTCTGTACGTATCAAAAACTTGCTTCCCAAGAGACATTGTCACCATTTTGTTAGTGCATGCATGATGGCAAGCATTTCCTTATTGTATGTAGACTGTAAGCATTCCCTCTTATTTAGTTTCCTTCTTTCAAATGCTATTGGGTGTCCATCTTGCATCAAGACTGCTCCTATACCAAAACCTAAGGCATCACATTCAATTACGAAGGGTTTTGAGAAATCAAGGGTTGTTAACACAAGAGTTGTGGACACAATTTTTTTCAAGGCTTCAAAACACCTTCCTACCTCATTCCATTGAAAGGAGTTTTTCTTTAGGAGGTTTGTTAGGGGAGCAGTTAAATGAGCATAATTCTTGACGAATCTTCAATAGTATCCAGTCAACCCTATAAAGCCTCTTAGCTTAGATATGCTTTTTGGTTTCGACCATTCAGTGATTGCTTGGATTTTCTTTTGATCTACCTTGACCCCATCTTTCGATATAATGTGACCAAGATACTCCACTTCCTTCTTTCCAAATGTACATTTTGACATTTTTGCATAGAATTGATTTTCTTCTATAATAGACAATACTTGTTCTAAATGCTTCAAATGGTCCTTCCATGTTTTTCTATCTACGAGGATGTCATCAAAAAAGACTAACACAAATTTCCTCAGGTATGGGTGAAATAGTTCATCCATGGTTGCTTGGAAGGTAGCAGGGGAATTTGTTAGTCCAAACGACATCGCCTTGAATTCGTAGTGTCCTTCATGTGTCTGGAAGGCGATTTTGGCCACATCTTCTACTCTTACTCTAATCTGATAATACCTGACCTCAAATCAAGTTTTGAAAAATATTTGGCTCCATGTAGTTCATCCAACATATCATCGATGAAAGGAATGGGAAATTTGTTCTTGATCGTTATCTTGTTTAGTCCCCGATAATCTATGCACAACCTGAAATAACTGTCTTTCTTGTGTACTATCACCAACGGTGTTGCATATGGACTTTTGGTTTTTGTGATCATGCCACATTTTAGCAGGTCTTGGACTAACCTTTCTATTTTTGTTTTATGATGATGGGGGTACTTGTATGGTCTAACTCTGATCAAACTTGATCCTGGCTTAACTTCAATAACATGTTCTATTCTTCTTTCTAGTGGTAACTCCATGAGAAGGTCTTGAAATACCCTCTTATGTTTTTTAACTAATTCTTGAATTTTTGGTGCTTTGGAGTTATCTTGTTTTGACTCTTGTATTTCCATTTGATGGCACTGGATGAAATAGGTGGTTGCTCCCTTCCAAATCATCGTTTCGATCTGTCGAGATGACACAATTTGCATTTGGGGAGGTTGGAAACCATATAACTTGTACTTTTCCCTTGCCACTGGAATCTGATGAAATGTTTTTGGTGATTAGCATAATAGGTACTCAATGTTTGTAACCACTAGACTCCTAAGACTACATCTACTCCTCCCAAGGGTACAATGTAGAGTTTCGATTCTAAATTGAATTCTTGTATTTGGAGTTTCACTTTGTGGCATTTCCCTACGTTCACAATTTTTTTCCATCTGCAACCATAACCTTCATCTCTGGAACTGAGTATACAAATAGTTTGAGTTTCCTTGCGATATTAATGTCGAGAATGTTGTATGTACTTCCTATGTCAATTAGTACTGTGACATTATTATTTTTTATATGCCCTCTTAATTTAAGAGTTTGTGGTTGGTTGATGCATGTAATGGTTGCAAGTGATATTCTTGGTGTGTTGTCACCTTCGAAGTCTGATGTGATATTTTGGGGGTTCTCTACCTCTTCACTTTATGATTCTTCTGAGTCTGATTCTTCGTCTTTTTCTGCTTCACATGTATATAATTTTTTTGAGTTATCTTCTATTCGACACCTATGTCTTGGATCCCATTTTTCTCCGCAATGTTTACATTTGCCTTCTTTTATTCTTTGGGCTTCCAAACTTCTTCTTTTATCGTCCCGAAGTTGTGGTGGTATGTATTTGTCTTTTTCTATATTCATGGATTGTGGTGCATTCCTTCTTGAATAAACCTTTCCGAACCTTGATTGACCTTCTAACTTGTATTTTGTTGCCTTTGCTTTACGTATCGTAGTTTCCATTTTTGTAATATCATATAATTTCAATTTGCTTTGAATGTGGGGTTTAAGACCTGTTATATATGATTGGACTAGGCGTTTTTTTAATACTCCAGGTACCCTTGTGGCCAGAGTTTCCCACTCACGAGTAAATTCATCCACATCTCATTTCTGTTGAAGTCTCATGGGTTCTGTAAAGAACTCTTCTTCTTTGATGCCTTGGAATCTTTTCAAAAAATCGTTTTTGAACTTCGTCCAACTTATTGCATAACCAGTTTTCTTCCACCATATATACCATTTATACGGATTCCCTTCGAGTTGCATAAATGCATATCAGATTTTTTCATCATCGTTAGAAATACCATAAATGTTGAAATATTATTCTGTCTTATTAAACCATGCCACCCCTTGCTTTTCATTCCCATCAAATTTTTATAACTCTAGTCTTGACGAATAGAAAATGGTTTGGTTAGCATATGGAGGGAACTGATTAGGGACTATCATGCCTTGAAGTACATTAATTTGTGGTATGGTTGTGTTTAGCGGGGGTATATTCATTTGTTGACGAGGGTTACTAGATGGGGTCGATGGGGTGTTAGGGGTACTTGGCAAGTTGGGTTACAGATTGGCTATTATTAGTGATGTGATCTGTGTCGTTAGTTTATGAGATATTTTAATTCATCATGATTGGTGGTTATCTGGTTGCTCAACCTTGCTTCTTCTTGTACTGAGTCAAGGTTATTTTTTTCAACTTCTGCCTTTAAATTGATAATTGTATCATTCAACTTATTGTGATTTGCCTGTAGACTAAACTGGTTATCATTGATTTTTTTTCTAGTTGTTCAAATATTTGGTTAAGTTCGTCATATATTTCATTAGCTATCTTATCACAGTCGTTCTGTTGTCTTTCTAAATCCTTCAATCTGGTGTTTGTATGTCATTTTTCGAGTTACAGGTGGTGTGTTTCCATCAATTTTTGCAAATTTCGTAATACCACAAATTCTAGTTAATTTGTACGATTTTTTTTTTTTGTTAATAATTGCAGAGGGCAGATGAATGTGCATGAATGTGATGCTACACGGTCGTACGGTGACTGTACAGCACTGGTACGATCGACTGGTATGGGTCGATCAAAATGGTCTAACGAAAAGTCGTACGGACGAGGCGCGCAGGTGTATGGCGGCTTAAAAAAATCATACGGCGAATCGTACGAATTGTTGATGGTAGCAATGATCGCGGGTGTACGGAATCTGAAGCAGATTGATGGTACGGACAACAACAAGATGTACGGACGACCAGTCGACTTGAGGCTGTGGCTATCCACCATGCCGCAGCCCAATCATTGGGAGGCTGCTGCAATGTATTTGGGAGACCAAATACATTGCAGCAGCCTCCCAATGATTTTGGGCTGCTGCATCCAAATACATTGCAGCGGCCTCTCAATGATTGGGCCGCTGCATGGTGGATAGCCACAGCCGTCGACTTGCTACAACAAACTGTAAGGCGATTGGGAGGCTCTGATACCATTGACGCTAATGAACTACTTTATCCAATAAGATATAAAAGATAAATCTTTATAAAAAATATATTATTTTATAAATCTAATGATGGTTAATGATGGTTAAATTGATGAGGGTCCATATTTATTTGGCCCACCTATCTTTTTGAAGAGTAGTGACTTATTAGTCATGACTTTTTAAATTAATTATAATGTTTATTTATTAATTATTGTTTTGTATCTTTTATTTTATTTAATAGTTTATTTATTTATTATTTATTATTTACTTATTAATGCTATTATTTCTGTTGATCACATTTATCAATTCATTCAGTGAAAGGTTTTAAACCAACATGTTGTTTATCACAAAATGTGTTAGATTTGGGATAACTTCAAACTAGCACCACAGTATTAGGTATCATTAACAAGGTCTAGTATATAGTGGATCGTTGCAAAGCAATTAAAGCATGTTTGAATCAGATTTGGTACTTATTGCATCGGTCAACAAATATGGACCATAATTCACACAATAAACCATCCCAATGCACTTGTCATATAGTCATTTACAAACCTGAATTCAAGGAGAAACTATTGTTCAAATGTGTATGAATGCTAAACCATGATTTAATTACTTTTAACTGCTACTTGGAGATGCCAATGTTATATGAGCATTCAGGTTTAGTGTCATATGTTGTTGAGACTTCATAATACTACCATATTTAACCATGAAACAAATCTCATTCCTAGCATTATGTGAGTAGCAACAATCACCAAAAGCTTGTGGTTTTAAATCGTGAATCATTTAGCCAATACACAAGATCGTTCTATTCGATGTTAAGATCTCAAATAGAACCCAACATCACATTAAAACTCAGTATCTAATCCTTTGAACAGTATTGTCAGCAATTAAAGATTGACAATTGACAGATTAGGCAATGATTAAATCAAACCAAGCAATAATCCTTCACTCGGACATCTTATCAAGGAATAACTTGACACTGGGGCACCTATTTACCCCTCATAAACCACCTCCAATTTAAGTAGGTCGTTCAGTCAACATTGCAATTGATTCATCATATGAGGAGGCTACAAATATAAAAATAACCAAACGTTATCCAGAGTCCCAATTATTTATTGAGTACTTAGATTTCCTTGCCAATGTATGGGAGCAACGAATTTGCCCTTAAACCCCCATTCATAAATTAAGTCTAGAAATTTAAGTGCACAGTGACTTACATTGATTTACTTTTAAGTGGATTTAGAGTGTTCATCAAGTGATACATTGCAAAATTATATATGATTAATCCAAATTGTTGGTTACTTATTCAAAGTGTGAAAATGAGACAATATAGCTTGGCACTTCATTCAAAGTAAAATCTCCATCATTTAATTTTGAATAAAACTTGCTATATCAGAATGTAGCATTAAATACATAAGTTAATCACCAAATAGGCCTTAGATATGGAAGCATAAATGAAGTTTAACTACTATATCTAGGTTATAATATACAAACATTTAATGATCTAAGCTTAACAACGAATGTTTGTTTAAAAGAAACTTGAGTTTAAAGATCCAAGATTCATGCTAACGAACTTGAGAGACACAATCTAGATCTAATGATAAACAAGTTTAAACTCTAGATTGACAAACTAAAGAAAGAAAATTTAATTTGAGATTTTGTGAGAGTGGGAAATAAATATTAGGAAAAAATCTTCTTTATATAGGAGAGGTTCCCTTCTAGAACCATGTAGAAAACCATGGGTAGATACAATACCAGAGGTTCCCTTCTAGAACCATGTAGAAAACCATGGGTAGATACAATACCATGTGCAAAAATAAGGAGCACAAGAAACCATGGGACAATACTCAAGTAGTTACATCAAAATCCAAAAATGAAGGGGTGACCTCATAAAATAGTTAGAATATCACCAAGATACCACACATGTGATCCAATAGAGCAAAGATAAAGGTGTGCCCTCCTCCAAATGCTCCAACGTCCACCATGATTTAGTCAGCAATGGTCCAATAAAGGGGCGCCCCCATAAAATAATCCATGAAGTGAAGGTCCAACACATAAGATTGCAGAATAGTCGACCAAAGCAGAGTGTGCCCTTCTAGAAGAAGAGAAAAGTGGCATGTGTGACCCAAAGCAAGGTACCTCATCAAGTGTGCAAGATCCAAAAGGAAATATCCAACTCAACCACCTATAACCAATTGTAACAACCTGGTCCATAAGATCGGACTATAACCAATTGTAACAACCTGGTCCATACCCTATAACAACATGGTCCATGCCTATAACAACCTATAACATCTTGGTCCATGCCTATAACAACCTATAAAAACCTAGTCCAAGACCTCAACTACCTCAACAAACCCCACGTGTGATCCATGTGAGAGAATGAAGCACACTTATGGGCTAATGTAATCCATCTAAGCAAGGACACCCTCCTAAAGCAGTCCATGTGGCACTGTGATGACATGGCATTCCTGTCATAGCCCGATACACCGTCAGAGATCCCAAAGTAGTGACACATATCCCAATGAAGTACATGGATCCCAAGGCAAATGACATGGATCTCAATGTCGATAGATATGACCAAATATGTGTACATGGATCCCAATGCGGTATCACAGATCCCAATGTAGTGTCACAGATTTTGAGGCATGGTACACTTTTCACAATGCAAGGTGCCCACTTGGAGTGGTAGGTCCAACTTCTTTGCAAGCCATTAGGTGACGTACACTTAGTGATTTCTCTTAACACAACATAACAATAAAGGTTAGTTTTAATATTTTCCTAAGTTTTACCAATAGCATTGCAAGGTGTCTTTTCTTGTGTTTCGGGCAGGTACAGGTGCACCGACAACTATCTCTTCACTTGGTATCCATTTACCTCTCTTCACTTACCATTTTCAACCAATCATTTTTTCCAATACTTGACCTTCTGGGGGACTTCTCCTTACACTTCCCTTCATCCGTCTCTTTCCCCCTAGGGTCTCCGGGATCGCCTCCCAGGAGTGACCTTAGTAGCCTCCCAAGCACGGGACCTACATCAAGGTCACATTGGGTGTAGTGTTCCCTAGTTGTAGCACTTGCTTTTGTGGTTGGGTCGAGCTTTGCCCAACCTAGAACCTGTGCTATAACAGGGTCACCTGAATTCCGCCCTTGAGGTGACTTCCTCACCTCTAAAGTGATGGGAACACCTGCCTAAGGTGACAGTGGGTAGGTGCTCTCTAATTTGTCGCCATTTGGTGGTTGGGTCGGGATTTTTCCAACCTACAACTTGTGTGATAACAGATTTTATTAGATAAAATCTTGAGCTCCCGTCCTGAGATAATGGCCCACCTAAGGAATACAATGCAGCAAATAGCCAAGCCTTACAAACCTCAAGATCAATCCTTCGATCTTGTTGGTTGGTTGTTATCTCCCTTGTTGCCCCTTTGTTCCTTTCCTCGACCCCTACCCCTACACACTTGGATGGAAGTCCTTCTCCACCCACTCAATGAGATCTCACTCACTCATTCTGTGTGTAACACAAGCACATGAGCAAAGAGTCATCCTTTGCTTCAATGTTCTTTCTATGTGTCTCATCCTCTCACTTAGGTTGCCTTTTATTATGTTGAGTTAACCCTAGATCTCCTAAAGTGATCAAGGGTTGAGATTAGATCTCCCCTTCACTTTAGATCTAATGGTTAGGCTTTAATCACTCACTTAAGTTAATAATGTCAAATACTTAGGCATTTAACTTAATTAAACTCACATTAACCTAAAAGGTCATTCACTTTAATAATTAACATATAAAGTAAATTTCCTAAGGTTTTGGGAGGTATTACAAACGACTTCCACATGCTAGACACCAAGCCTATGTGGAAGTACCTATCTGATGCTAAATACATCAACATCTTGGTCTCTTATCTTATGCGCTATGCTTGGAGACCGTCTCTTGTGGTTGTTTTTGTTGATTTTGGATGGATATTTCCACAATTAGGGTTTTGTTCCCTTGGTTTCTTGGATAAAGTAAGTAATTCGCGGCAATTCTATAGTATTGTGTTGATATAAATGGTGAAATTGCCATTTTGCCGCAAGAAGCCCTAAGGAGGGAACATAAGTGCTTCTTCCCTTCACAAAGTTTTATTTGTCTAAATTGGTGAAACGTCCTTGCTAGGGTTAGAAGCTTAAAACCCTAAAGTGCTAGCACTTTAGGATTTTAGCCCTAGACAATTGATCATTGACTTACTTGAAGCTACAAGAAAGGAGAAACGGCATCTAGGGGCCAAACATGCTTGCACCTTAGATACCTTTTTCTTCAAAGTCTAAAGCCTAAAGCCCAAATGTGCTTGCACCTTAGGGTTTGACTTTATCTCTTTGGTTTCAATTTTTCAAGTTTGGATGTGTTATCGCACAGTTTGTAGTTTGGGCAAAGCCCAACCCAAGCAACAAGTGTGTGACACAACTAGGGACACCTATCACTGTCACCTCAATAGATATCCCCCTCGTTTTAGTGATGGACAAGTCCAACACAAGGGAGGCTTCTCGGGTGACCCTAGGGGGATTGTAAGGGGCAAGAGCGAGAGTTGAAGGAAAACCCCTATAGGTCACAATTAAAGGTTCTTGAGGCTTGATGGAGGATGAATATTAGTCAAGGAAAGGTCACCAATTGATAGTACCTGCAAAACAAGTGTTAAACAACCCAAGCCAAGACAATATATGATGAAAATAAGCCCCAAAACAAGAGGGAAAACAACAAGAAGTCTTGTTGTACCAAAATTGCAGCATACAACAATGATATATCAGAAACAATAGAATTATAATAGCTACAAATCAAACCATCAAAATCAACATACGATATTGGACAACAAGGCTTATAAATAGCTAAAAATATTCAAATGCTTAAATCAAAATTTTGATGACAAAAGAGGGTTGTAAAAGAGTGTTTTCAGCAATGTTTATGATAGCCCTATGGATGTAGAATTTTTTTTCTACAAAAACAAATTATAACCATTGAAACCAACAAGTAAACCATCCAAACAATAGCCCTTTATAAGAAGATTAATTATCACAACTCAAGCAAATTTCAGCGTAGAAAAGTGGAGAAATTGTATGAGAAAGAGTGTTTGTTGCATCCCTAATGGTTGTAGCTTAAAGTTTATTATAATAGACTAATCACTTGAAAAAACAAGATGCCCTTGATGTAGAAGAGAGTCTAAAGCATGTAGAATTCAAATCCAACTTGATCAACTTCAATCCCTCAATTTTCACGTTTATCAATGCAACATATACAATCTCCAATGCAAAGATTAGTGCCTTGTTAGTGGGTGAATGGAGTCTCTTCCTTGTAAGGAAAACTAACCAAAGAGGATGAAGTAGTTTTTCTTGAGAGTTAAACCCTTATAAAACCCAAGAAAACAAAAATCCTTCCAAATCGTCTAGCTTGGAATCCAAGAGGAACTAGGGTTTAAAAATCTTCTAGGGGTGTAAACCCTCTTACTCTCTAGAGAAATGGACACTAGCCAAGCCTTGCAACAAGGGTGTAAATACTCTTACTCTTGAGGCAAGATTTATAGCCTTTCAATAGCAAAGAGGAGTAAATTTGGTGGAGGGTGTAAGCCTTTTTAGTCTTAGGGTTTAAGATACATTTCTTATAATTAGACAAGCAAGATGACAATAGATTGCAGAAATTACTCAAGATAACATGCAAGAAACCCTTACTACCAAAAATCATCCAACGATTTGCCAAGAAACACCATTAAGAGAAATCATTATCCTTTAAATGCTCCAAAACAAGTCTTTTCATTCATTGCACTAGAAGAAATAGCCATAGTGAATTGTCCAAGCGGGTTGAAATTGCAGTCCAAAGAGTAATTTTTTGAGTGACGAGTTATGTTTCAAGTGAAAATGACTTGCCTTTATTTATAAAGGAAAACTCAATTCATGTGTGTCCACATTTGTCCAATTTTACATTAAAAACCCTAATTTTAGGTCAAAACCAAAAGTTGCAGTGCTAAATTAGCAAATTGATTTGCTCTTTTGCCCACATAGGCTACAAAATGAATAAAAATAGCAAAATGGTGGCATGTAATCCCATAAAGCTCCTCTCCAAAGTGACATGTGTGAAAGTAAGCCTCCAAAGGCTAAGATGTCAAGCTAGGAAGTTGCCACGTTATCCCCAAATGAAGAGATAATGTGGGGTCTCAAGCCCACAACACCACCATGTGTACAAAATGTGCTAAACGTCCCCTCAAAAGTGTGACAACATGGTACCCAAGAGGAGTGTTTGGGCATAGAAGGATGACATCCTCTCCTCTTCATGTTCTCGGGCCTCATTCAAGTGCTAGAGACACCATCCAAGGTGCAACACTCATCATCCTAGGCCTCCAATGTGTGGGCCGCAACATCCATCCAATGGGATTTCATGTCCCTATGAAGGTCCAAGTGGATTAGTCCCTTCGTGAATGAATTTCACCAGGAAAGGTCCTACAAAGACAAAGAAATACGCCCTCCAAGGCTCCATAAGTCATATGAAGCATGCCAAGTAAGCCACATTTAATAAAAGAACAACCCAAACAAGTGCATTAAATCCCCCTTTTCAAATTAAACAAATTCTCAAAGACCTTATAAAATTAAATCCCCCTTTTCAAATTAAACAAATTCTCAAAGACCTTATAAACTTTTCCAAATTTAGGTATGGGAGGGGCGTCATGGTGCCCTATTGGGTAGGTCAATCCCCAAGTCAAGGAATGTTTCCCAAGAAGACCCTCTCTAGGCCATGTAGTCAGTATGAGGTGGATTGGGTAAGTACTCTTGGGCATGGGGTTCTTGACATATCAAGGGCTCATAATGCCTCATTTATGGGTGCCTTTGTGGAGTGTGTGTTGCATCCCTTCATTTGCAATGCAACATTTTTTAAAACTCTTTATTTTTCTTTCCTTTTTTTGTTTTTTATGATCCGAACATTGAGTGTTATGTGCAATGGAAAGAAAAAGAGCATTGAAATGTCACTTGAAGTTAGAATACATTGAGTGATACGTGCACTAGAAATCAAATAACATTGTAATGCATTCCCCCATCAAGCGGGATACTTTTATTTGTTTTATTTTTAAATGGTCCTTTATTTTCATAGAGAAATGATTTATGGCTCTCAGGAACTTAGGGTGAGCATCTAGAAGGATGAATTATGGATTTTGATTTTTACAGTGCTATTTGCAACACCTCTGGACCTTTAGCCCCTTCTTCCCATGAAATGAGGTACAAACCCTTCTTGGGGTCAATGAACCCAAAAACCCAAAAGATGAGGAAACATAAGGGAAGAAGTGTGGAAAGTGGTATGTATGAGTGGGAATGGTACGATGAACCTTCAAGGAGACCTCCCAGTAGAAACCCTTTTCCCAAGGGTGACCAACTTACTAGGATATCAAGTCAACCACCAAGGTGAAATAAGGAAAAATATATAATTTCCAAGAAAATGTTCCATAATCAAGAAAGGACTCTTTGCAACATGCTCAAATGCTTCAAATATTAAGATGATACTTACCATGGGGTTGGACTTGTTACCTCATGAAACAAGACATGTCTTATGTGGACCATGTTGGTGTGGCGAATGTTGCTATGTTGTTGAGGATGAGTGGTGATGCGTGGTGGACATGAGGGGATCTATCTACTCAATGTGGACTCCATCGGTCATCTGGCTCTCAACACTCCATGCCTGCTACCTACAACCTCGAGACATCATCTCCTTAGTTACCCCTAGGCTAGGGGGGTAACATCTAGGTCCTACATGGGGACATGTGTTCGTCGTAGAGCGCATGAGAACATCAACATCTCCTAGTATGACATGTGCCTACACACAACAAACATTAGAGTATCGAAGGGTGGCGAACTCACCCCTTTATTCATATAAGCAAAAATTCAAAAATTCAAAATTGACAACTACAAGATTTCTTAAAATAATATTTTTTGCATTTTTCAAAAACTTCTCTCTAACATGTAATGATTCAAGCAAATGCATCACAACATATATGAATAAATGCAGTAAAATAAATATGTAAAGCAAATCATATAAAATTAAAGCAAATGCAACTACCTTATGATGACATGAACACACAAATGCAATGCAGAAAAACAAATGACCTACCTACTTACCTGGGGCCCGAGGCCTGTAGAAATCAGGTTCAGAGGATAGACCCATCAACTAGTAATGACATCTTCCTCCCATCCATGGCAGAGAAATAATAAGTATCCCTTTCAAACTTATTCCCGATAATGTAAGGGCCAAGCCAGAGAATCTCACTTTTCTTATTGTACTTTGGCTTTCTCTTTCTTTTATCCCACATGAGTGCAAGGCTACCTTCATCAAATTCAACATATGGTAGATCTTCAATGTAAGGCTGTGTGGGAGGATCTGCTTCGACCACACGTTTGATAGCTTGTTCTCGCTTTTGATTCTTCTTTCCCTCATCTTTCTTGAGTATCTCAATGGATCTCAGGTATTTTCCCTAGTATTTCACAAGCTCCTCCTTATACTTATTTGTCTTTGGAAATAGTGTATCAATGTAGTCTTCTCCCACAAACGGTAAATCCCAAGGATCATAATCAATGACTTGAGGTGTCACATTGTATTCACAATCACTCCAATAGTCGGGGCTATTCAAATCAATTATGTGATTCTTGGCAACCAATTGACTATACATAATCTCAAACATCCCATCCCCCATGGGTATATGCACATGAGAGAGGTCCATACTGAGAAAACCACCAAGGGCAGCAAACCAACTTCTTGATAGGAGCATGCCCCAAGCATCTAGTACATCGATCAAAACCACATTCATATTGATTTCGATGTGTGGGAACGCTTGTAAGTAAACCTTCACATCCTCTATGAGATCGTAAACCTTGAATTTCTTTGAATCGATGACACAATCATTTCCATAAGGACATGTTGTCTTCAAACCTAATTGTTTCATGACTTTCAAATGCATCATGTTTGTTGAGGCCCCGAATTCCAACATACAATTGTTCAAACGAAGACCATTTATGCCTAGAGAAAGATAAAAAGGGGGGTTGTCTTCTCTTCGATTCTCATGATACATAGTATTAAAAATCATCGAAGGGTCCCCTACCTCATCTTGTATCCTTAAATCCTTCAAAACGTATTTCCTTACAAAAGGAATTTTTCACATCTCTATTATTGGCACCCCCATGTTCATCTTTCCAATCGTATTGGGCACATCAATGTTGAGGTGGAGATCCTCATTAGCTAGTGTAGGCTGCGGAGGTGAATTGTGAACAAGTGAGGGAGGAGGTGGTGACACCATCTTTGTTCCATATTTATTGGTGGAGAAGGTGATGTTGGCACTTTATTTCTCTTGGAATATGTCAAAATCTCACTTTTCCTAAACTTCTCCTTTGAAGCTTCATCCATTTGGTTGAATATTTCCAACCGAGCACATCTAGTTGCTCGCCTGACCTCCTTGAGTTGTTCTTCTGTGATGTCAATGTATTCATCATCTTCGAATGTGTAAGTTGTATTGATGAAATTTTACCAGTCTGCAAAGCCCAGATCTTGTTTTTTTCTTTGTCTCGGACATTCATGTTCCTAATGAGGTTCTTCACAAGGCACACACCACGGTGATCCTTCCATGTTAACCATCTCGATGGGATTCAAGGTACACACCACGGTGATCCTTCCATGTTAACCATCTCGATGGGATTCAAGGTATTAGGTGTCTTTGCTTCTTGTTGTGGCTTTGGTTTCCAACCTGTGTTTTCCCTCTACTGTCTGATAAACTGAGGCCTTGGAGAAGAATGTTTCCTCTCTAAATTCATCAACATGTTCGTGATCTAATTTTGGGTTGGGACAAATTGGGTATTCATTTGATCAAATTTTTGAGCCAAAACTGTGATTGGATCTTGTACATTGTTGGTTGACGTCTTCGCCTTAGGTTCTATTTTGGAACAAGGGAACTAAAAAGGATCTATTTTCGAGCTAATGATATGTTCTTCAATCTAGGCAGTATAATCTTTGGCCTTTTCCAAATTCTCGGGAAATTTTTTCCTTCAGGATAAAACCAAACTATTCTTCAAAAGAATTCAAATAAAGAAGGAGAAATGTTGCTTCTAGCGAGCACAAGTTCTTCGGGATCTGGATGTACAAGTTTTCAAATCTAGCATCAAATTTGTTCATTGTTTTGTTCTTTTTTCCTTTTTTTTTTTTAATTTGGTTGAATTGCATCAATAACATTCCACTATCCTTCTTCGTCATAGATGATTTTAGGGGCTAAATTTCGCTCATGGGCTAATTTTCC
>CBVK0101034708.1:0-11023 GCA_900067695.1 Picea abies
GTTGTGTCCTCACTGTGCTGGAATTGGTCAAAATAATAGGTTTCCAAGCCTGTGAGAGACTCTCTCTATGTGAGAGAGTGCGTGAAGGAAGTGAGAACTCCTAGAAGGGGTCATGTAGCTGCCACAGAGCTCAAAGACTTCTAGTCCGGTCTATTGTTGAAACCCAAGGCATGGGAGGTTTAGCAGCTGAAGGAGTGTTCAGGTGATAGTGAAGGTGTATAATCCTGGGGTGGGACACGCATGTGGGGAATGAGGGTCTGTGACTAATGGGCATAAGTGACTCCTAGGAGAGAATCCTTCTTATGTAACTGTGCATCTTTCGTTGACCTTGCCTACCCTAGGATTCCCTACCCGATGGAGCTTAGTCCCAGATCGGGGATGACCTATTGCTAAGAGTGATGAGCAGCACACTCTAAGGATAGGAGGTTCGTGGAAGGTGTGCACACAGTGGGTGGAATTACTATAGTTTCAAAGATAAGTATCAGTTGTTCTTAATATTATGTTTTGCATGCCTATGATTCTTATATGTTATCATGTATTCTGTTGTGCATATGAATTATTTTTAATGTCCTTGATGATACATATTAGCAATAATCTCGTGCTTACTTTGTATTGTTTAGAACAATCTGTTAATTAGATTTAATATGCATGTTATATATATAAGTATGATAATGTTTTGCATAGTAGCGTTGTCCGACAAGTGGGTTGATGGTCGGGTATGTTACAATATGGTATCAGAGCTCAAAAGGATAAGTTAATATTATGTTTTGCATGCCTATGATTCTTATATGTTATCATGTATTCTATTGTGCATATGAATTATTTTTAATGTCCTTGATGATACAT
Source organism: Picea abies (assembly GCA_900067695.1). Classification (NCBI taxonomy): domain Eukaryota; kingdom Viridiplantae; phylum Streptophyta; class Pinopsida; order Pinales; family Pinaceae; genus Picea; species Picea abies. Next base: position 847 of record CBVK0101034708.1, read on the forward strand.
ATTAGCAATAATCTCGTGCTTACTTTGTATTGTTTAGAACAATCTGTTAATTAGATTTAATATGCATGTTATATATATAAGTATGATAATGTTTTGCATAGTAGCGTTGCCCGACAAGTGGGTTGATGGTCGGGTATGTTACAATATGGTATCAGAGCTCAAAAGGATAAGTTAAGGTTGTGTTTGGTAGCATTGCCTGGCCTGTTGGTGGCCGGGGATGTTACAGATGTGATTACACTTGGGCCAGAATTATTGGAGGAAATGGGACATGCAATGATTAAGATAAGGCATAATCTTAAAGTATTCCAAGATAGGAAAAATATCTATGTAGACAACAAGAGAACTCATAAATATTTCAATGTGGGAGATCATGTATATCTCCGAGTAAAACCAAAGAGGAGTTCCCTGAGAATGGGGACATGTGCTAAGTTGGAACCCCTCTACGATTGACTATTTGAAGTCCTAGAAAGAGTGGGGATAGTAGCATACATTCTTTCATTATGACTTATTCTTAAAGATCATAATGTATTCCATGTATCCTTGTTGAAGAAATATGTTCATGATTATAATCATGTTAATGATTAGATTGTGATACAGGTGGCACTAGAGGAAGAATTCTAGATTGAACCTCAATTCATCCTAGATAGGAGATAAAAAAAGCTATGAAACTGAGCCATTGTGTAGGTCAAGGTGCAATTGAATAAATTTGGAGCAAATGAGGCTACATGGGAGCTGGAAGATTCTATGAGAATGACATACCCATTTTTGTTTTCTGTATAATTGTATACATATGGTGTTTTAAAAGCAGAGGATGATGTTTCTTTAAGAGGGAGGGGAATGTAACACCCTATTTTCCCCCATGATTTTAATTATTTTAAGACTTCATACAATGTGATTATCAAGCTTGTAATTATGTTGTGATTAATGAAAAAACACGAGATAACTGACTGAGAGGGAAAGGCCTTAAAATTACTGTCCATGATATCACAAGTGGGAATTAATGAAGTGGGATGAATGAGATTGCATGGTAAGGATGACTGATAAGGTAGAATGGAGAGGTTTCTATGAAAAAATTAGGAAGCGCGTCCAACATTCCAGCTTACATATGAGAAACATTAAATACATCGCCTGCCAACATGCTTGATCTTGGAAGAAGCCATGTGAATTGTTATGAAGGAATATTATTGGTGGTTGAGGCAGTTAATACTTCTGACATCCCTAATCTCTTGAAAATATGAAGGGTCAACTTAATAAACTGGCGAAAAGGATTCCCCACAGATTTTCCCCTTCAAGAATTCAGACCTTGAATAGAAGGTCACATCTAGAATAATCCATCGGAATCCAAAGGGATTGGTGGAAGAAGAGGCCAAAGGTGGAGAAACATCACCATATGTTAAAGAAGGAACATAGGAAGTAGAGGCACATAATAGAAGAGAGAGAAACACATGGGAGATGAAGAGAATGTGAGGAGGATTGACTCACAACGATGAACATAAAGATAAAGTTAGTAATAGACTCACAATCACGTGTTGTGACTAACATATGTGTTCACCTACAAAAATGTAAAAGATAAAAGAAATTGGAAAGTTGTTCTTGAGGAAAATAGGAAGCTTGTACAAAGGATTAATGATCACTCTAGAACAGAGAAGACCCAGATATAGACCGGAGCTACAAAGGACTGCAACTGTGTACCCATAGGAAAGAAACTGAAACTTATAAGGGATATCTTTGAGGGACTGCATAGAAAATAAGGGACTCCTTCTACAGAGGAAATCAAGTTGGGAAGGTACATGATAAACCCGTGGAAGTCCTGATCTCATTGGGAAGAGGGAAACTTTTGGTGTTGCCAATGGAGAAAGGAGAGTATCCTTCTTGAATCATTCTAAATATGATGACCAATTGAATCAATCCCCTTGTGATATCATGGCTTGGCACGAGGGTGACATGCAAGGGGAAGGAACTTTGCAACATAGCCTAAGGTTGGGAGAAAAATTTTCCTCTCTCATTCAGTTGGATGATGATATTTCCTTGAATAGATAAATGTCTAACTTGATCTGTTTGATGTGTGTTAATGATGTAAAAATGTGGTTTTTTATTTAAATGGACAATATGAATAAATGTAAAAATGAATTGAACTCCTGAGTAAAATAAAAATTTATGCTTGTTTTCTTTCACTGCTTAATATGTTAACTCATGAAAATAAGTAAAGTATGGGTAGTATATATCCTTGAGGATCATATAACTTGGGAGGAAATATTGCAAGATATGGACAAGATATTCATTTGAAAGGTGACATCGGTGCCCTAGTACTTGGAGGGTATTGTTGGGATTAAAGGACCTATGCCTTGAGGGAACCTTTTGTTCTTAAGTGGAAAGTTTACAGGATATGAATTAAATATTCACTCGAGGCTAGAAGAGTAAATTCTCTAATGCATGGGGGAGGTATCTGTGTAGTTAGAAGATCCCCAACCTTGTTAAACCTTCTACATGTCCTAAATGGATTGTTTGAAAGATACACAAACCATCATCCTAAAAGAAGTAATAATTCCTTAGTTGATCTAAGAGTGAATTTTAGAGCTCTTAAGTGTCTGCAAGAGTCCCAAAATGAACCTCAAGAGATCCCTGATTAATTTAAGTCCTGATTCGGATAGTCAATCTACAGGAATCCCATGTTTTAAATCCTAAGGGAATCATAATTGTTGGATCATAATGAAAAGATAATCTCGAATCTTCGTTGGGAGGCATTTTCATTGGGGTGCTCGAGTGTTGGTCCGACGATGATGAAGACCCATAGTCTTTCATACTAATCATTTCATCGGGGGTCCCTCTAGTTCACTTGGTGAGTGACAAAGGGAGGGGGGGAATGAAGTTATGGTAACATAGTGAAACACCGTGGAATTTAGGGTTATGTGGATGCCAACGTGATATTTAGCATGTCATGTAGGATGACTCATGTTAGTTTACTATTGCATGGGATTAGAGCAGACCTCATTTGGTGAAAGTACCTTTAGGTTATCACATTAATTTCTCAGTTGTTGATTTGACATGGCAAGTGGATCTCATCCATTCATCAAAGAGTGTAGCCTATGGGATGTTCGAATGGTGGGGTCAAACAAGGATCCAACAATGATGAATACCTTGAGAAACAGTAAGGACCTTTGATATGTCAGAGGTGACCTTGGTGGGATTTGAACCGTCAATGCCGGACACAACGTAGTAGAAGAGTAGATGGTTGGTGATTTGAGTGATGGGTTTTAGAGAGGTGTTAATGACAAAAAAAATTGTGGACCATTGAATTATTGAGATGTATCTCTTGGAATCCTAATCGTAGATCAAGGAATGAGCACGAATAAATGACTACTATAGATTTTTCATAGGTCCCACCTGTTCACCCTATAAGATATTAAAGGAATGAGCATTAATCATAATGCAAGTTAGAGGCATCAATGTGATCAGGGTCATTGGATGTTAGGGTCTGAGAGTAGTCGGATATGAGGAATGGACCTGTCAGAGTGTATTCCATTGGATCTTGATAGTTGGGGTGATTTATAACTCAGAGGGGAAAGAACCCCGATGACAACGGAGAAAGGATCGAAGAGATCAAATTATTTTAATTGGTGGGCCTAATAGGCCAAAGGGTAATAAACATAATCCATGTATGATATTCATTGACAGAGAATTGAGTTGAAGGAGAGGAGATTTTGACACTCCAACACTCTATGTAAAGGTTAGGGGGTTGGGTGTGTTACACTAAAGGTGAAATCTCAATGTTTTCTAGGATGAGATTCGTGGGATTGAGTCAATTCATGGCTCATGAGATGATAGGAGGATGATATGTTGAGGGTAAATTGGCATTCTATTTTCTCAACAATATGAGCTTATAAAGATCAATGGGTTTAGGATCTTCTTAATGGGATTATGGCGGTCACAATAAGGGATTGGGATTTCATGGCTTCACTCTTCTAGTTTCAACATTAATTCCAGATAATCCTCTAGTATCTCTCTCGAATCAATTTCTTCAATTTCTCCTTTCTTTCCTCATCGTTAGGGTATTAGTATTTGGTATTCTTGCAGGTTGGGGAAATATGATCAAATGACTAAGGTTTCCATTCACGTCGGCATGATGAAAGTTGAAAATGAGTGAACTTATTTGAGTCTCGACTCCTACATGAAATTTAGAGAAACTGTGATGGTTAATTACAACTTAAGAATGCTTGTTAGGATTTCTAAGCTGGGCAAGGGAAACAAAGTTATGTTAAATCTCTGGCCTTTTAGGGAAGAGGGTAGAATAGGTTTTTAACTCTGAATTCATTTCAATGTTTTTTAATTTAAATCTAAGATTCATTTTTCAGTGTCATCTTTTGTATAGATTTCTATTATGCTTAGTAAAAAGTTACATAATTTTCCCAAATAGAACAAATATTTCCATATTGATAAAACATATTTCATCGTCTCTCTCTCTCTCTCTCTCTCTCTATGTGTGTGTGTGTGTGTGTGTGTGTGTGTGTCTGTGTGTGTATAGATAGATAGATAGATAGATATTCCAAATAGGTGTGACAGATTTGCAAACCACCCACATCATCTTGTATTATAAGGGTGATTCCCCCAAGGTCAAAGTGCCCTACCAAACCAAGGACCAAACCTGGATAGGGAAAGGAAGCATATAAATTGCATTCCATGACATGAGAATGATCCCAAAACAAATCATTTATGTAGTCTAAAATTTATTCTCTCTCTCTCTCTCTCTCTATGTGTGTGTGTGTGTGTGTGTGTGTGTGTGTGTGTGTGTCTGTGTGTGTATAGATAGATAGATAGATAGATATTCCAAATAGGTGTGACAGATTTGCAAACCACCCACATCATCTTGTATTATAAGGGTGATTCCCCCAAGGTCAAAGTGCCCTACCAAACCAAGGACCAAACCTGGATAGGGAAAGGAAGCATATAAATTGCATTCCATGACATGAGAATGATCCCAAAACAAATCATTTATGTAGTCTAAAATTTATTTTAGAAATTATGATTTGTTTATTATCACTGCAACATGAGAGTCTCACGAGCATGAGAGTCCAACAATTTCAATTTGAAGATGATGTAGGTTTTTTAAATTTTTGGAGAGTCTCACAAACATGAGAGCGATGCAAGTTTTTTAAATTTTTGGAAGAATCCAACTCATAAAACACCCTTATTTATTTCAAAATTAAGATTTTTTTAAAAATACTTACAATTTTGTATTTGCAAATAATAAATATGAAGGAAAATGAGAAGAAAAATGAGATATCGTATTGATGAACTCAACTGCAGGTCTAGGAATTGCAAAGTTCAAGCAACAATTTTAGCCAACCAGTTATTGCACATCCATAATTTTCAATGTTCGAGCAACAATTTGAACCAACCAATAATGTATCTTAAGTCTACATGTATTTTATAACTCAATTGAAAATATACAAGGGAAAACATAAAAAGTATACTGAGAGCGATGAAGCACTCTAGAATTATAGTTTATGGTGGCGGTGGAGAATGGCCATGCTGAATTCACATGGCAACATGGAAATTCACATGTATTTAATCAACATACATGATTAGAATGACCTCAATGAATAGATGAAAAATTGATATAATGCATATTAGTCTATTTAAATACCTGAGAAAGAGCTTCAATACGGTGATAATAAGCTCAAATTTTAGGTTAGCTAAGACTGCAAAATTGCATTATGTGAGAACTGGGCAATAAAACTTTGAACTTGTTAGTAAATAACACTTCTATAAAAATAATTTAAATATTATAAAAAATATATTTCAAGTATAAATTTGCACTTAAAAAAAAACTAATTGGTGATCAACAATGAATTGAATGCTATAATCCTAGCTTTTGGCATGGACTGATAACATGTCATAAAGTTGGTATACACTTCCCATAAATAAGGGAATATTAAACATTTCAACCTAAAAGGTAAGATTGATGGATTATTGTGGAGCATGGGTGTTTTTGATTTCTAAAAGTGGTTTGATTAAGGTTTTTTAAATGCATTATTTTTTAATTTTAAAATGTATACTTGCATATGATATAGATAAAAATATTTTGTTGTATTATGAAGTTGTATGAGTTTTGATGTTATGAAGTTGGATGAGTTGTGATGTTAAATGTATGGTTAATGTTTTTTTTACAAGGGAAAAAAAATAGAAATTTTATTAAGGTATCAAATTAGAATTTCACATGCTTGTGGTATTCGTGTGACTGGAAGTTCAAATTCCTCATTTTTAAAAGGCTTGGGATTAGGAAATTTCCAAAAACGATGCAATCTTCCCATTACGAGGTCAACAAAAAAATATGTCTTGAGAATCGATCCAAAAAGAATCTTGATATTACAAGAATTTGTCCCAAATAAGTCCTGAAAAGTATAATATCATTAAAAAAGTAGCCACTGTGAGGCTCATTATCAAGTAAAAATGTTATTTTAGAGTCAAAAGTACCATCTATTAAGGGCACATCTCTTGATCACAAAATATGATGTTCCAGTCAGATTTAGAGCCAAGAAATGAGAAGAAAGTATGGTTGTACATTTTGAGGACCTTACAATATTTTCCATGTTCACCAATTCATTTCCATACCAATATTGGAGATCATTTCTTCCTGTGAGTTCTTCTCCCTGTATATATGACTGAAAAATATAACAGAACATTTGATTTCCTGAAAGATTAGGTGAAGAGTGTAATTCTCAATGAAGAACATAGTGTAATTCTGAACGAAGGACGTTCCTTCCATCCAATTGAGCATTAGAAGAGAGTGTCCATAAATTTTTAATTTGGAGAGTCCTTTTTCTTTATCTAGGTGAAGTGTAAGCTCGAGAGCCATCAATTCATTGTAGTTGTTGGACATAGGACCTATCCCTATAGAGAAGGAAATGGAAACGTCTTTCAAGAGAAATATAATCCATCATGTCCCTTCGATAGAGGGGTGGCCTTAGGTTGCTCCGTTAAAGAACACCCAAGGAGATTCTTTGAAGATTGGATGTGCCTCTCGGGGAGGTTTGGGGATGAACATTTATTTTTGTGAGAAGGATGCTAGAATAGCTAGAATTTGAATGGTAGAGTGAATATGTGAATGATGGGAATATTCAAACACAACACAGTTTCGTGCTAGCCAAATACCCCAAGCCACAATCAGAGGGAAGAATCTAAGGGATTTTGAGAGAGGGTTATTTATCCAAGAATTTAGGGCCTCTTCGATTTAGGGACCATCCCCATTGATGGAAATCTTAGCTGACCTATATGTTTCATCATAATTAGATTTTGTAAAGGAGAAATACATGATGAGGTTCTAAGGGATTTTGAGAGAGGGTTATTTATCCAAGAATTTAGGGCCTCTTCGATTTAGGGACCATCCCCATTGATGGAAATCTTAGCTGACCTATATGTTTCATCATAATTAGATTTTGTAAAGGAGAAATACATGATGAGGTGGTTTTTGGTTTCTTCATTTCTTTTTCAAAGCCTACATCTTCCTAGACCAATGAAGTTCCTACATTGGAGATGGTCCCAAGTGGGTGCATTATTGTGGAGGAGGAGCCACATGAATGTTTTTTCCTTAGTTGGGAATTTTGTGTTCCATAGTTTCCCACTCCACCAGGGGGGGGTTTCCTGGTTGTCCAAAAAATAAGCTTGATAACCTATTTAAAGACTGTATCCTCTCAATAGTTTTTGGGACCATATGAGTTGGTCATGTTGGTATGTTATTCGAACTAAAGCATCCTAAAGGGATCATATGTAGGTGTTCCATGGGGGGTGTATATCCTCTTTGATTTCTAGTTCTTTCCAATTCATCCATCTTCCTTGTCCCTTCATAGGGTCTCCAAGATAAATTTGGTTGAGAAATTTTTTTCTCTTTCAATTAGGTGGAGGATTAATGGATTTGGAAATATATGCTTATTTCCACAACTGATCCAAGGTTATTTTCCAACAATAAACTTTGTTCCTTTTCCTACCTTCTAAATAAGCCAGTTCCCAATGATGGGGAGGGAATTTATTATTTTCTTCCACACAATAGATCCTTTTTGTGAGCTTTTCCTAGGTTTTCTGATGCAATCCACTAGTGATCCTAGGAAAAATACTTCGTTTGTAGGATTTGCAGCCAAATGTAAAATCCTTGGATCTAGCTCCATACATTTTTTGCAACTAATTCTTTGGATAAAGAAGAGATGTTCTTTATTCCATCATCCTTTTTTGGGGGGATAACGATCTTTCTTCAAGAGGGCAGTGAAATGGACTAGTTTTCCATAGAGCCTGACCATAGAAACCTATAATAAATTTATTTTATTTTATTTAGAATGCCTTTTGGAACCCAATCCATAGTGATATGATAAACCAAGATGGATTCTAGGACATATTTGACCAAGACCAGTCTTCCTACTCTAGAGAGCCACCGATTGCACTAGTAATTTATTCTCTTCTTGATTTTTTCTAGGAGCCACATCCAGACATTTTTAAAATAACCATTGGATTTAAGGGTAAATCACAGGTACTTCCTTACATTTTCCACTTCAAGATATTGGATTAATAACAAATGAGATATGGATTTCTTTTCTATGTCTAATAGACCTCATACAAAGAGGGAAGACTTGTCTTTATTAATGATCATTCTTGTAGATTTATAGAAAATTTGAACCTCTTTTAAGGTGTTCAAAAATATAAAATTCCCATCACAGAAGATGAGAAAATCATCAACAAAAAGGAGATGAGAGATAGAGAAGAAGGTACCTATAGAGATAACTCTCAGTGTTCTCGGATTCTACAACCATGTGGATTAGTCTACTTAATCATTTAGCTACCAACAGGAACATAAGAGGAGAAAGAGGACAACCCTTCCATAGTTATTTCTCCACTTTAAAGAAGGGTAATTGTTGGGTGTTTTTGGTTCATGCATATTGTTGAGTCTCAATTTTGACACTTCTAATGCCCTATATTACCCTGTATCTGAGCCTATTTTTCCTATGTTATAAGTATATACTTGACTGTTTCCTCCAAAAACACACCTGATGACCTTGTTCATGTACATAGAGAGGTAACTTATGATTAATACATGATTTGTTTAATTTTATTGAGTTAATTCGATTAAATGATTGGTTTTGTATGATCCTAATCATTTGACTCCTAAGTAGTTTTGATCCGGTACTACAAGCTACAGCGTAATCCAGTACTAAGTCTATTTTGGTACCTTAGCATTCTAGTACTACAAGCTACAACGTAATCCGGTACCAACTCATGTGCCATTCCGGTACTTCCCATGCACCTAATCCGATACTCATATTCATGACTGTGTGTATTCTAGTACCAAACCCCTGTTTCCAAAATTCACCTGTTGAATGAGTATGTTGAAGGATATTTTGAGAAGTCAGTTGGATCAAAGCTTCTAGATCAGTTTTCAAGATCACGATCGACTTCATCACTCATGCACTTCATGTCATGAGGATGAAGTCCATCCCTTGAGAATTGTAATATTTTTAAAAATGTTTGATACTTATCCTTAGATATTGATAATATCGACTCACCTTCTTTAAGGGATGTTGTACAGGTGATAGGATATGGGGGATAAATGTAAGTAAGTAAGTCGCAAGAACCAGATGATACATATTGTTTTTGTGTACGAGATGATGAATTGCTGATTCAATTTACTAGTTGAAGAAATACAAATGATCTGTTGTGCAATTCCTGAGTATGATTAGAACGTTTTACTCTGTTATCTTTTTAGAGGTACCTTGTTGGTTTGGCAAGGGCCCACCACCCCAAACAAGGTAAACCTCCTTGTATATGCTTTGTGTGATTATGTGAGTATTTAGTAGTGGTTTGTTGTAAATGATTTCAAATCCATTTTAAAAGTTCAACATAAAATCATTTGTTTTTTAATTGGTGTGAGTAATCAAATACTAGACCAAATAGGCAGCTTCTTTTTCTAATACTGCATGTTGGCATTTAATTGTTTGATGTGTGAGATTGTTAAGAAATGTTATTTTGAGTTTGTGATTGTAGTGTTCTCAGTAGGTACAGGAAACAGAGAACTTTATCTCTCATTTTCATGCTCCATAATGAAGTCTCTCAGTCATGCTGAGCATTCATTGTACTACAGAAGGTTTGCTTGAATAGAATAGAGTTAGATTTGATTTTTGTTTCAAGAGTGACT
>CBVK0101034710.1:0-12161 GCA_900067695.1 Picea abies
GATTTTTTTAGTGGAGTGTACTTCACCAATGAGTATGCACAAGATTTTCACGAAGATGCAAATGAAACCACCAAATAATGGAGCAAATATCAATCTTTACATTCATGGGATGCAAAAGGAAGAAGTGTGTTGCATATTTCAAGGTGGTAGCAACAGTTATTATTTAGGTTTTAATTATACTTTGCATCATTGCTTTGTCATTTATAATTTGGACTATATGTCATATTCATTGCTTGTGAACTTAATAGAAACAAGGTGTAAAAGGAATAGATATGGGCAAGTAGCATCGTACATAGTAGCAATTCAACACTCCAAAAGAGTAGTAGCTCTTAGAAGCGAGCCTCAAGAGCTCAAAACTATTACTAATCCAAAGAGATGGTATTGAAACTAAAAGAGTAATCATTTTGCAAGAAAAAATTAAGTTAAGTATGTTGGAATTTCCTTTGAGAAGAAAATCATCTAGGGCATCACTCTACTCAATTAGACACCTTATAAAAAGGATGCACCATTTGAGGAAGCATGTGAATTCATGTTTAAACACTACAATAGTGGTAGTATTTAATTCCACATTGGGCATGGAAACAATGGTTTACATACTTTGAGGATCAAATTCGTAGCAATAAAACCACTTCCATAGAGAAGTATGGCATCACCCTAAGGAAACCATTTCAGTGAAAAGAATCTCTAAGAAGATTGAGTTGCAACAGTGTAAGGATCTAAAGACAACAAGATCCATTCCACTTCTATACAGAAGTAAAGTCACCATAAGGAGGAAGTAAGAAGGCTCTTTTTTTTATTTTCTCCACAAATTAACTTTTGTGGGACCAAAATCCTCTCGAATTGGGGAGGTATGATCAATGATAGTGTATGAACGTTCATATGTGAACTCATTATAGTCAACCCAATCCACTTCAAACAAGTTCACATCATCCAAACAAGGATTGATGCCACATCACATATGCTTAGTTAAATATCCAGTGGAAGGTGGGATCGAAAATATTTTGGCCATACCTTGGGCATATAAATTAAAATTGTGGCATTTTGGCATGTATTTACATGTGTCCGCCAAATTTCATCTTGAAACTCAACCATTTAACCCCCAAAGTGACCAACCCTCAAAAAACATAATTTGGGCTTAATTTAGTGATACAAACTTGTTGTAGCTGAATTTTCAAAAGTAGAAAATTGGCAACTATTCTTACATCTCTACCAAATTTCAACCAAATATTCTTTTTTTTTCTCCACCAAAAAGTAAAAAAACATAGTGGTGTTGTTTTTCTTGGGAGTTTGTGGGATTGTTGGAATGGTTAAGAGGAATGAAATATAATGGAGAAGAAGAAGATAGCATCACAAAGGTTGTATACCTTCCAATATCTAAAGAAATCATACATTTCTACATATTTTTGTAGTGAAGCATAAGGGAACAGGGCACAAGGAGGGCGTCACTTCCATAATTGAGGGGTTGCATCTATTCCATTGGATTTGTGAAAGGGAGAGAAGTATCAACTTCAAGATCATAAAAATGGAGTTTCGAAAAGAATGAAAACACCTTCCATCATTGAGGGAAATTTGTAGATATTCCATGCTCCAAGAGAGCCATAACTTTGGAAATATTTGTACCTTGAAATGATAATAAATAATTTATCTTTCTTATTGGTGTTCCCATTTCGCATTCCTACAAACTTGTAGAGATTGTCGTATTTACTTGCCCAGGGTAATGGTTGCATCCAATTCTATATTTTTATGTGGGTTGAGTTTCTTTACTAGAAGCTTTAATGGTTTCCCACTCATTTATATCTTCTTCTTCCAGGTAGAACTTCCCCTAGATGAATTTTAATGGCTTCTTTCTCATTTCTACATTAATGGAGAGGAAGGATTTGGCACAACACAAGGGAGAACCACCACTATGGTTTACTCGGGTAATGGCTTACTTGGGTTAAGAGTTTCTCTTATTTACTTACCCAGGGTAATGGTTGCATCCATTTCTATATTTTTTTATGCAGGTTGAGTTTCTTTACTATAAGATTTAATGGTTTTCCTCTCATTTCTATCTTATTCTTGCAAGTAGAACTTTCCTTATATTAATTTTAATGGCTTCCTTATCATTTTTAAATTCGACTGTAGATGAAATATATCATGGAAGAATTTAACCATTTTATTCTCCTTTCTATTTTATTTTTGCATGCAAAATTTATCAATGAAGGTTTTAGTGGTTGAAAGGGACAAACTCCATTCTAGAATAATCTTCTTGATCTATCTAGAAATTCCAATTTTGTTTTCATTTTCTTAAGTGATGGTTGTGTGTTGTTTCAGGATGCATGATATCGTTGGGATGAGACTTTTGAGGTTTCCCTTTTGGGAATTGTTGTTCAAAACCTATGAGCGTCATTGTGGTTCCCCTTTATGGGGCACCCAAAGGCACCCACAAGGCCTCCCTTTCAGGCCCCTAATGGGACATCAAAACACATATCCTCTTAACAATGCCACTCAAAATTCAAGACTACCACAACCCCATTGTGGGGTGCTTACACAAGGAAAAAGAGGGTTTGACTCCCTCATGTGGATTTAATCTACAATTTTAGTATTTTGTTGATGCAACTAAATTTATGTATTTAACTTATCTCAAGGAAGGAATGGACTTTTACTCCCAAGAGTTGGTTTTGTGTTTCTAAGAATAATTTCATTGTATTCATGGATTTTCCACGGGCGTGCCCTCGATCTCTTTATTTAATGTCTTACAGTTGTGAAAGTAAAGAAATATTCATAATTATGGTAAGATTTCACCATTCCTGGGTTTCCTTCCGACTTATTACTAATTGTCATCCCTTCTCGTAGATAACCTATTTTTATTATCATTATTTTCATATTTTTCTTTCATAACTTGTTATTTATCTTAAATAATCTTTAACTTCAAAATTTTCCCTTAACTACAATATTCATGTTATTTTTGTTCTTCTATAGGTTTGCAAGAATAACCAACAAAAGCATAGGCAAGAGGCTTTTGATGAGGATAAGTGTACAATGATAGAGGAATAAGAAAGCTCATATTTGTTACATTGGATTTAGACTAGAATCATAAATAATACCCTATTTCTGGGAGTGATTGTGATTTATTAGTAGATTCATTCTACTTTTCTTCTATAGATATAATTAGGAGTGTAATTTAAGAACTAGTGTAAGCATGATTTTTTAAGAGGTGTTTAATGTTCTCCAATTGTAGATATAGTTAATACAATGGTTTCCATAGCTTATTGAACTAAAATAAGTTTAATCCTATGTTATTTCTTTATGTAACCCACACAACAGGCATCTAGTTATCAATTCTTAGAATAAGCATCTATCTATCGTTATGCTCAACCACGGTCTCATAGAACATGCATTCTCATTCAAAAATGAAGACACATATCTAATTAAAATTTACGGACATGTAAAACATCAACATTTAATAAATAAAAGGGATAAAGAATATAACATATATAATGAAGAATACAAGTAGTAGTAGCACATTTCCTTAAGCTAATGAAATTCAATCTAGATCCCACTTTTTCTCCTCGGCCTTCCTATCTTTGAAACTTTGTTTTCCCCCACATCAATAATCTCACCACCTTCTCTTTTAGTAGATTCCCTAGATCTTCTGACCCCAATCACACAATTCGAACTTGAAATCCAGATGATAAATATTTTCCTCTCACAGTTTCCTCACAATGATATCCAAATCCTTCTAGCCCCTTGAACTTTGTCATGAGTGTTCATAAATAACTTCCTTCGTATTTTTATTTTCTTATTTGAATTAAATTTTAAGGAAGAGATAACGGTGTGGGAAGTCCCTAACTCTAGTAGTGGCCTTCCCTTCAGCATAACCAAGCATTAATTTCAAGATAATATCCATATCCTAACATAAATGCAATTCTTGGTTACATCAAGAATGGCTCTCCTATAATCAATGGACAACCACCTTATCCCATGGTTTTATTAACATATTGAAATATTTTAATTCTTAAACAGTGTATATATTTAGTAAGACTATCAATCTAGATACAAAACCTTCCATATATTCAATTAATGTTTTATAGTGAAGTCTCATAACAACATTTTAAATGATTTTTTTTGCAAGTTAGGTAGCATATAATTTAATATTTTGGATAAATCCCTAAACCAAGCCATGTTTTATCCACGTTTTCTTTTTTTTGGCTAATTCAAAGTCAAAATCAAGTGTTTTGATTATGTTCATAAATTATGGTTATCCCTAGGCCTAGTTGTTTTATCCAACTCCCATCTATGCACATAATCTTATGTCTAGTGGTTTATGTAAGTGAGTGGAGGCCATGATGTCCTATAAACTCTTGATAGACCGTAATACCTTTGTTTCCCCCGGCTTGTAATTAATCATTATTTACAATTACCATCTATGGCATGTGAACAATGTAAATGTATTATTGTTTATATTTCCAAAAACTTACTGTGGGGTGAAGCCTTGAAGTATTGGTCATGATATCACTAGAGGAAAGAGTGAGGAAACTGTAGAGAGGGTTCATTATGTCAAAATGACCCAATTATCCTTGCTGAAATAATGAGCCTCATCTTGATTCCATGAAAAATCAATTAATGAGAAAAGACTAGTGGTTGAACCGCCATCTACCTGAATGAATGGAAGCATGGAGGGCCTGGTTGAGAAGACAAAAAAAATTGTCAGCTCAAAGTACCATAGAGGGTAGCCTTCCTGCAGGCATAGATTGAACTAAGTTCCTTCTGGCAGAAGGAAGAGGATAGGTCCATAACCTTCCTAGGGGAAGAGGGAAGAGGCACTTGAATGGGTCTAAGGGCGATGCAGAAAGAAGGAGAGCATGTGAGGCTCTTAATTTTTACAACGAACTAAAAGATTAAGTTGTTCTGGTTACAGGAGAGAAATAGAAGAGGATTTTGGTCTCTTGGGAAGAGAATTGTTGAAAAGAATGCACGAGAACATGCAATAGAAAGATCAGAGAACTCATGGAAGAGATATGAATTGCAGCATAGAAGACCTGAAGCCCAGAAAGGAGAAAAAGAGGTTTGTGGTCTTGGTGTTGGTTGGAAATAAATTGGTGCTGGAAGGAGAGGGCGTCGAGGGATAGTGTAGTTGTGAAGGGACTCTCTTGCATAGAGGAAATCCAGCTGGGAAGTCATCTGATAAAACTCGTGGAGGTCCTAAGCTCAGTGGGAAAGAAGGGAAACTGCTACTGTTGCCAAAGAGGTGGAGGAGAGTAACCTCCCCGATACCTTTCTTGATTTTGGAAAGAGAACCCAGAAAACCTGACCTGAGAAGAAGGTCACAAACCTGATGTTGAGGGAGCACCTGATAAACCTCCCAGAGGTTGTGATAGAGAGAGGATATTTGAGAATTTGCAGAAGTTTCCCTAGTGATATCATGGCTTGGCATGGGGGTGGCCAGAGTGCTAAGAGTGAATTCCTCTGATCCTGTGGTTGGATGGAAAGGCGAACACCCACAGTCAGTTGGCTGGCTGCAACTTGTAATAGATAAGTATTTCATATACCCTATGGACTTGAATTGAAATGCATGAATTCAATGCTTGTATTTGTGCTATACATATACCTCCTGGATATAGGAGGATGATGGCATGATATTGTGTCAAAATGTGCCTCGCGTGAAATTGATGGTAATAATTCTTATTGTTCTTCTGTAAACTGCCTCGCGTGAAATTGATGGTAATAATTCTTATTGTTCTTCTGTAAACTGTGGCATTTGAATGGTTGTAAGATGACAAGTTTGGCCTCTACACTGGTTGGGAAATCCTCAAGGTGTTTTCAAAAGGATCAACTTCATAGTTCTAGAGTCATGACAGACTCTACGAGACTGTTACAGTCATGTTGATCCCTCGAAAATACCTTTCTCTGTTATAGAACTTGAGTTCTGTGAATGGAAGGCGCTTCCTTCAAACCAGTCATCCAAGAGACCACAAGCCCATGCCCATGGCCTTAACCAAATTTCGACTAAGAGTTAGGAGTGTAACCTATAGAGCTTGACAAATTTCCATAGTACCAAGACCATGGAACCCTCCGCTACACTAAAAAAGGAGCTAAGTTATTCGAGACTCCAAGGTTGAGGAACATTGCAACGTCCTAAATGCATCGAAGGAAACCTCTCGGACTGGTAACATGACAGTTGACCAATAGTTGGCATTCATTTACCTATTATCATGGGATTCATCCCCTTGTTAAACCATGATCCACTTCTCGGTCATGAAGTAAAGCGAGCCGTAGATATGAGGATATTTAGGATCTCCCCTGACCGTTGGATCTACGTCATGGCCAATTCGACGTTGACCACTCTGGGAGAAAAAGGGTGTTAAATGGTCAAAATCCTTGAACGTCGAACTTGTGAAGTGACGTGGGTCATAGATCTAAGCATTATTTGGGATCCTTCTTGACTGTTAGATCAAGTGTTAGTGGAAGGATAGAGTAAGGGAAGGGATGATCGACAGCAAGCGATCATTCTACCTTACGAACCTCCCAGTCAGTTACCCCCGGGACTAAAGACTTAGGATTGTATTGATCGCGAGAGCGTAGAGCCACGAATCCTCGTCAGTCATTAGATCAAACCAGGGAATATTATGGACCTTTCGATCATTGTTTGTCTCTCTAGCTAAACCCCACTTTGGGTGATTCAGGATCCAAGGTGTGGAGTTTCCTTGAAGGTCGAAGGTCGGAGTGACATCAGCAGATGATGTGGCCAAAGTACATGGTGGAGTCGAATCGTATGATAGAGCCACCTCATGTCAGCACGTGGCTAAGCCATGTGTCATGTTGACTCATCGTGTATGGTATAGGGTCGAAGAGATGGGTACCACATGTCAAGGTGGCATCATCGCCACGTATCTTTCAGGTGGCAAATGGTAATAGGGACACCCGTGCAGAATGCCACGTATGCAAGAGGGACCAGCTCCGAGATTTCATGAATTCAAAACTCCGAGTGTTTGGAGTGCTAAGATGCAATCTCCAAAAGGGCCAAAGGTCAGAGCCATGTGGCAGGACTTCGAGGTTCGGTACTCCGGAGGATTTTTAAATATAGAAAAGTGGTTGAAGTGCCAAAGCACCAAAATTTGTGATGTTGTAGTGTCAAGCTTCGATAGGACGGGCCCGCGTGCATCATGGTGATGTGGCATGTCTGGATAGCTCCATGTGGCATCTTGGGATTGGACATAAATTAGGTGTGGGACCCCACCCATATAGTCAAGTTCAAGTGATGTCTTAAGTGAAATTAAATCTTAACCATCAAATCCAAAGGTGGACAGAACTCCACCATAGATTCTAGAGTAGAGAGAGGCTCTAGGACTTCAGGTCTCTGGGAATATTTAGTGTTATACAAAAGAGCATGGAAAGGCCGAAGTCTAGAGGACTAGGTTTTAGCATCGATCGCATGGTAAGGTAAAAAGGAAAATAAGAAGCATCGAGGTTCTGGAAGTGAATAAGCCTGCGACGAATTGGCAGAGGCTTTCCCCTGTAAACCTTTCGTCCACTGCCATGTCATTTCCAAAGGATGATGATCGAGGCCGCAACAGTGCCATGTTGGATGGTACGAGGAAATTGAATCCACGTGGATACCATGTGGCAAAGTGGGTCGCCATTGGCCAATGACACCCCGGAAACTTCAGAAGGCCATAACTCTCAAACCAGAACTCAATTTTGGACAAGTTTATAGTCGTTGGAAATATCTCGGAGAGTAGAAGACAATGGTGCCCTTATATGATGGATTCATGAAGATTTGGAACCGAGGAAAAAATTATACCCCATCCCTAAAAAGGGTACTTAAGGGGTTGGGTGTGTTACAAAGTGGTATCAAAGTGGGCAACAACACTTGGCCTACTTGGGCTCACGAAAGAGTCAAGTGATTTTTTATTTCTTAGAAAAATTTAATGGAGATGACATTGTACCCTACCCTATTAGCAAAGCATGATTCAAACATAGGTCTGGATGGCCCAAAGAAAAGTCATAATACTAGTTTACCAAGGCTAATATGAGCATGTTGAGAGTATTATTGTTGTATGGAAATTATCTGCATAAGTTCCTTAAG
The DNA here is from genome assembly GCA_900067695.1 of Picea abies. Classification (NCBI taxonomy): domain Eukaryota; kingdom Viridiplantae; phylum Streptophyta; class Pinopsida; order Pinales; family Pinaceae; genus Picea; species Picea abies. The sequence goes on from CBVK0101034710.1 coordinate 8,069, forward strand.
GAGAAGGATGCGGATTAAAATTCAGTTGGTATTTTACCCAACGGGATTGAATCATGTTAGAATGTGGCAGAAGAAGCATATCATTTCTTTTGGGAAATGATAACCAATCCTACAAAATTGGGATTATGTTGAGGGGAATTAATAATAAAACTTGGATGCAAATGGCATAAACTTGTTTTAGGGAATACTTAAGTCCAGAAGGAAAAAGGATTAAATAAGTGGTAGGAGTTGCCTAAAAGTGGGCTTAATGAAGCATATGTTAATTAAAAAAATTTATTAAATGAAGGATTTGGCATTGGGAGTACAATCATCCATGTCTAGAGGCCTTATGGAAGTAGGTGAGATCAGCCTACTTAACTTGTCATAACTGAAAAACTTCTTATTGGGGTAATCCCTCTTTGTAAAATAAAAGAATTCATGTGGACTAAGAATGAACCTCATGGAAGAAGTGGAATGAAATGAGAAATTTCAAAAGTTTGTGGTTGTGCTAAAGAAGTGTAAATCCATGTTAACTAAGGGTAGGTCTATGCATGAAAATGCAAAAGGTAAGTAAGTGGAACCCGTCTGAACTGCAAACATGGGTACAATGTGTGGTGCACAAATATATGTTGAAATGCAAATCGCAAAGATAGAGCATGCATATAACATGCATATGTGTTTATTATAGTCTACCATTGGATGTAAAATATGGTGATGTCATGGATCATATGGTTAATGATGATCTAAATATATTACCATAAGTAAAATGTGGATGATGTTGAGGAAGCAAGAGGAATGTGTTTGGTGACTGTTTTCTGAAGAGGGAGAACATGTGCAACTCTTTGGTTCTAAAGGGAACTGAGAAACAAATTTGTTTATGGGTACAAGAATTGTTGGGTGGTGTTTTTCTAATCAAGTTTATAAACAGAGCTACAGAAATATGGGTGATTGAGTGAGAAATCACAACAGCCTCACTTGCATGGTGGATAGAAAACTAATCTGCCAGAATTCATGTGGGAGGAGGAGAGTGACCTTCGTCCCTAGCTATTGTTGAATAGAAGGAAGAATTATGGGTGAAATGGTTGGGGTTGATCTACATGTATAGCCTATCTTCTGTTTTTTGATGATGATAGACAGAAACTGTTAGATGTTAGGTAGCTAGAGAGGTAGTTGGGGGGGGCACTATATTATTAAATAAGGCCCACTATGGTAGTTAGATATAATAAATGGGTAGTTAGATATAACAAATGTAAGAGGACTTCTTAGAAGGTTCAGCTTCTATAAGATTCCTCCTCTAGAATGTTCTTAGGTGATGGTAGCACTATATAAATGGTTTCAATAAATGTAATGGGACATGAAGATAATTAGTGTATTTTCAATTGTAGCTCAATAGGAGGATGCCCCCTCGAAGAGGCAAGTGAATAGGAGAGGATCCCTTCCATAATAGGATTCATTGTATGGTGTTGCCCTACCTCAAGGGTTTGATAATAATAAAGTGTAGTTTCTTCTATATTTCTCTATGGATCTATTGTTTATTCAGTATTTTTGGTGATTATATTTGTATATATATCAAGGTACATAAGCAGGAGAGGATCCCTTCCATAATATGATCCATTGTATGGTGTTACCCTACCTCAAGGGTTTTGTATACATTCTTTTGTTTAGTGTTTTGGTTAATGGTTTGGTTTATTCTTGTGATATTATGGGTTTATTTTGAGATTTATCTTCATATCTATTCATCTACTTAACAATTGGTATCATAGCACTTTCCTTGGCCAAATAAGGGAAGAATGTTTTTCTCTTTTTGCAGAATTTTTCTAGGGAAGAAACAGAGGGCGGCGCACTTCAGGTTCATATATGAATATTTATGAGATGAATTTGGATTAAAAAAATTGGGTATTTTAATTCCTCTCGTAAAAATACCCAATTTCAAAAAAAATATCAGCTGAAACGGAGTCTGAGAAGTAAAGTTGTGAGCATTTTAAATTTAGCAGTTTTTCAGGTTTTTTCTGGAAAAAGCCGCGATTTTCTGCAGTAATTTATTTTTAAACCCTTGTTCTATTTTTGGGGTTTTTCATAAAAAGATGAATTTTACAGGGAAATGTGATGGCCCTAGTATTGAATCATTCATTAAATAAATAAAGTCGGCATGGGAAGAGAATTGGTCCCATTGGGTAGCTCTCAAATTACAAGGTGATGTTGTCATTTGGTGGAAATCGCTTTATTATAAGGAGATGATGACACTCTCCAATGGAGAATTTGAAAAAATAAGGATATAGAGAGAACCAAGGGTTTATTTTCATGTGAAAAATCTATATTACAGTTTCATGGTTGTATTCATAAAGAAAATGTCATTGTTTCTATTAACCCTAGTTGTATGCATAATTTTATCAATGTTCAGTTGGTTAATAGATTGTAAGTTCCAGTAAAGAATATTCAAAGCACACAGGTTGAGGGTGAAAATGTTCAAATTGCTAAAGATTTGAAGATTAACATGGATAAATATGTGTTGCATTCAAATTTTTATGCTATGGATATGGATGAAGTGGATATTGTTTTGGGGTATCCTTGGATAGAATCAGTAAGTACCCTTAATATTAATGTGCAAAAGAAGTTTTTGAAGTTGTGGTACAAGAAAAAGAAAATCACATTGCAGGATGTGTCTCTTAATAAGAAATATGGGCCCACAGAGGCCAGCAAAGCAGTTATTGTCAAGTCTGAAGTTGAATCGAAGGCAGAGTCTATAGAAGGAGATGAAGCAAAACCACAAGAAGGACACAATAAAAAAGCTAAGGAGGTCATTAAATCAAAGGCACAATGTGTTGCATATTTGAAGAACACATAACAGATTCCTACAGTTGTTGTATATCATCATCCACATCATATAGAGAAACAACAATCATCAAGGCAAGGATGTGAGCATCAATACACTTATGCACCAATAGGGATCCAAAAAGGAAACCAATCCAGAGGTACATGGAGGCCTACGAACACTACAGGAAGACATCAGGCTAGAGAACCAATCCCATGGAAACATCGGCATGATGCAGAGAAAGATCAGGGTGGAAAGGTAGTTGTTGGACATCATGTTCATCTTCCACTAGGATGGATGGATGGTTTTACTTGGCACCGGTTGGCTACATTGCTTAGTCGGTCATATTGTATGGTTTCTTCTTGTGTTTCGAGGATGAAACATGTGAAGGGGGGTGGAATGTAGTATACCTAGGGAGGTAATATGGGGTACCTAGGGAGGTACCCAATGGGAATGTGGTTATGTATTATTAGTGGAAGTCAATTAATATATGAGAATGTGGTCATTCAATGTAAGGTGGACTAGGTCCATTATATTAATAAAGGCCCACTATGGTAGTTAGATGTAATAAATGTAAGAATGCTCTCTAGAAGGTTCCTGGGAGATAGAGAGAGCTATATAAAGAAGTGTAAGCAATGTAATGAAGCATACTGAAGAATATTGTGAATGTATCAAGCATTGCTTGAGGAGTGTTATCCTTCCTTAAGGATTAATATATGGTGTTGCCCTACCTCAAGGGTTTTGTCTACATTCTTGTGTTCAGATTTTTGGTGAACGGTTTGGTTTATTCTTGTGATATTGTGGGTTTATTTTGAGATTTATCTTCAGATGTATTCAAGTACTTAACAGAAACAACTAGAAGCTCTACAAAAAAAAATTAAAAAAATAAGGAGATGGACTTTCTACCCAAGAATGATTATGATCTAAAGATGCTCTGGAGTTTTGTATTAAAATACTTAGTAAGTAATAGACTTCGAAATTGTATTTGGGATTTAAGGAAATAGTCCAAATGTTATTAGACATCAAAATTCATGATAAATAAGGTAAAATGGTTAATGAAATGTTGATCCTGAATGTGGTAAAGAAGTGTTGGGGAACTTATAGATGAACAATGGGTCATGTTGACATCCAGAGGTGGATGGTATTGTTGATATTATGGTAGATGCGGGAGGTATTTACCTCCACGTGTAAACCTGACGAGAATAGAATATTTTGGGAAGCAAGAAGAAACCCTAATGAGTTGGCTAATAACCCTAGAAGACGTGTCGACTCAAGAAGATAACTTGTATTAGGTTATTAGCC
>CBVK0101034717.1:0-32507 GCA_900067695.1 Picea abies
GAGAAATTGCCAGGTCCTTCCTTTATTATTATCTAGCAAATGAAGGGATACAACCTACAACAAAACCCACTATAACTTCCTCTTCTTTCTCTCACAATCTCCTCTCTCAGAATACAATACTCGCCATAATACATAGTCACAATACATTTCCCTCATAACAGAGGGTTGCCTTCTAGGGCAAAAAACCCTAACATAATTTTTTTTTTTTTTTGACGAGAACGTTTAGCGGATTTATATTAAGAGTGGCATAGCCACAAATCGGTTACAAATGGCAGGGCTGCACTGAGCTGCTGCCTACATAAAGCTGAGATACAATGCTAAAAATTGCCAGAATAACATAACCCCCGAACACCTTCAGAATCCTGAAACTAAGCTTATTTAAAGCCCTGGCTTCTATACAAAACGCCAGGATGCTTGAAAGCCAAAAGACCCTACAAGCTGAGGTGTTACAGATTAAGAAGCTATCTACTTTTCAGAGTCTTCCCCCCATTCCATGTTTAACTTGGACAGTTTACTTTCAAGCTCACCAATTATGTCCTCAAATTTCTCCTGAGGGCTTTTCAACTCTTGATGAAGCTTGTCTAGTTCCTCTGAGAAGCTAATTTTGACTGAGGTTAAATCCTGCTCCAACTGTTCCATTCTCCTCCCTGCTTTTGTATCAAGGTTTTCCAGAAAGTCAAGCTGAAACTAGAGCGAATGCTTCAATTTCTCCAGTGTGTCGTCTAGCTGCTTCAGGCATTCCTCTATGGAGAGGTTCTGGCTGGAGCTCGCGACCATTTCCTCTTCTCTTGCTCTTGTTCCTTTGACAAAATTTCTGCTACTCTTACCGTGCCTGAAAGTGGTCTGCTTCTGGACTAAAACCGTGAGCGGATTTATGTAATTTTCTCCTCCTGTAATCATTCTTTCAGCTGTGCAAACCCTGAGAGGTATGGGTGAGAGGTTTCGGCCTTCTCTTTGCATGTGGGTTGGTCTCCTGGTCTCCCTCTGCCCGATTCCCTCAATCGCGCGTACCGTCCTTAAATCCTGGCACTGTCTTTTCGTGCCCCGTCCCTGTGCCTGGTCTTGGATATTTGCTGAGCGTGGGTTCATGTCATGGGAGCTCCACCGTGGAGTGTTGATCATTGACAATTGAGTGTCCTTGAGCCAACGTAGCGCCTCTATTTGCCTCTTTGTCCGCAACTTGGTTTAGCTCTCTTAAAACATGGAAAACTTGGAACGAGTCGAATCCATTTAGGAGCAAGCGAATTCTGGCCAACAAGTTATTAAGTTTTGCGCTTTGGGTTTCTTTTGAGAGAGCTATAGCTCGGATTAGCAGGCGAGAGTCCCCGATGATGACTAAGTCCCGGATTCCATTGCTTTGAGAATGGCACAAACCTTGCCAGAGTGCCATTGCTTCTGCATGGTTATTGGAGGCAATTCCCAGACTAAACGCATAGCGCACCATAATTTCTGAATTTGGCTTTTCTATTATACCTCCTCCACCTGATTGGCCTGGGTTTCCCTTTGAGGCACCGTCAAAAGAAAGGATATAGCAGTCCCTTTCTCTTTTCCAATTGTCGAAGTCACCTTGTTCTTTCCTGATTTCCCATTGTTCCGGGGAAGTGATGGAGGCTTTGTCCCCAATTTCCTTTTGGATTTGGAATTGATCACTCCAGAGCTCTTCTTGCTCTTCCATCTTCCTGCTGTGAGCAGGTAGCCTTTGGGTGCTATCCCATTCGCTAAAGAGAGACCTGATCCTAGTGCTCACTAGGGGGGCCCTCCTTTCCTTTTCTCGGAAAATTATACTATTTCTCTCCAACCATAGCCCCCAGAGGAGAGAAATAGTGCCAAAGCCTTGAGGCAACACTTTGCTTCTTTTGACGGAATGGGAAGAGATTGGGCTAGTCAAGGAGTAGGGAAAGGATGTCTTGAGGGAGGGGGGGGGTCTATCTGCAAACCTGCAGCCAGCTTCCAAACTTCTTTTGAAAAGTTACAGTTGAGGAGAAGGTGATTAGAGGTTTCCTCCGCTTGCTGACAGAGGGGACACCTGAAGGGGCCATCCTAGCCTTTCTTTTGGAGGTTTTCTCCTGTCTGAATGATACTATGACTTAGTGTCCAGAGAAATAGGTAAATCTTAGGTATGGTTTTTATGCTCCAGATGGATTTCCATAACGCTGGGTTGGGTGGGACGTGAGGGAGGCTTAGAAATGTAGAGTATCCCAGCGAGGTTGAATAATGTTTAGCATTTCTTCCCCAACCTCTCTTGTCTCTCCCTCTTGTCCTTAGTGGGGATTTCCCCTGCAGGCTGAGCTTTAGGGAACCCCAGTTAGATTCTAAGTCCATAGGCAGATTGCTCACTGCCCAGCCTTTCCACTGTTTGTGTCTTCCTGTCCCCCAGGCAGAAATGTCGAATAGCGTCCTCAGATTTTGCCCATCCATCCAGGTTTTCAGACGTTGGAGATTCTGATTCAATTCCAGAGGTGGATCACCAAGTATGGAGTCTTCCCAAATTTTAATTTGTTTCCCATTTCCCGGCACCCAGGTCAGGTGGGGAGTGAAGTGATCGATGACTTTTCGGCAGAGAATGAAGATTGGAGACCCCGTGTGTTCGCTTGAGAGGTGTTCCACGCATCTTCTCCTTGTACCTTTGAAATACTTCTTCCACAAGGCTTCCTTGCACCACGCTGTTTTGCCACTGACTATGTGCCATAATAATTTTGCTCCAAGAGCAAGGTTCTGCACTTTAGCATTTTTTAGGCTTAGCCCTCCCTCCATAAGGGGCTTCGAAACCTTATCCCAGTTTATGAGATGGGGTCGCTTGTTTGTCTGCTTGCCCCCTTCCCATAAAAAACGTCTTTGCAAAGCTTCCATTTGTTTGATTGTGGTGCCAGGAGCTAGCAGAAGTGAATTTTGATAAATGGGCACACTTGCTAGGACAGATTTGATGAGTACTATCCTCCTTGCTAAACTTAACCAGTTTGCGCCCCAAGAGGAAATTCGTTTATTTAGTTTGTCTAGAAGGTGGGTCCAGCTGGAAGTCCTTGGGTTTGTCTTGGAGATTGGGACGCCCAAGTAGGTGAAAGTTTCCCAATTTGTATGCCCTTCCATGCCTAAGATTCTGGATATTTCCCTCTTCTCATTGGGTGTAATATTCCAGCTGTAAATTTTACTTTTTGACTGGCTTATCTCACTTCCCGACACTGCAGCATAAGCGTCCAGCTCCTCTTTGTATCTTTTTTCTACTAGACAGCTTGCCCCTCCCAGGAGCAATGTATCATCTGCAAATTGCACATGGTTAATTTCTTTCACACCTTGGGCTATCTGTAAACCTTTGAGGTTGCTGCAAATTCTGGCATTCTCTAGTTGGTAGCTTAGGACTGAGGCCTGGATTGCGTAGAGCAAGGGCGATAGAGGGCAGCCCTGACGTAAACCTCTGGACGCCTTGAAGAAACTAGTCACTCTCCCGTTTACCATGGGGGCTATCCATGACGAACCTATACAAGCTCTTATCCAATTCACAAAGGATTCATCGAATCCAAACTTCTTCATTACTTCAAATAGGAAGTTGTGATTAACTCTGTCAAATGCATTTGCCAAATCAAGTTTGATAATCATACCTTTGTCCTTCCTGCATAGGCTTGTGTGAAGAGATTCTTGGACTAGAATTATATTATCTGCTATTTGCCTTCCTTTTATGAATCCTCCTTGGTTCTCTGGCACTATGGATGGGAGGATGTTCTTCAGCTTGTTTGCAATTACCTTAGTGAGAATTTTATAGCTCGTGTTGCATAGAGATATCGGTCTGAAGCGACTGAAGGTGAGTGCTCCCTTCTCCTTGGGGATGAGAGCCAGGAAGGCTGAGTTGGTGCCTCCTCCCAGCTTGTTGCTCACCTGTGATTTATTTATCATTTTGGTGAGGTCAGACTTTATGATTTCCCAGCAATGCTGGAAGAATCTTACTGTAAAGTCGTCTGGTCCAGGAGCTTTGTCCGGGTGCATTTGATCAAGTGCCTCTTTAATTTCTTGCTGCGTGACTTCCTCCAGAAGTTTTCTATTGGTGTCATCTGTTATTAGTGTTGGAACCACTGATAGAGGGTACGATTGCAGAGCTATGCTTGCCGTTCTATTTTCTATGTAGAGAGTTTTGAAGGTCTCAAAGGCTGCTTTTATGATGTCCTCCGGTTCAGAAATTGTAGTATTTTGGATTTGGATTTCTGTCACAGCCTTGAAGAGCTTCCTTGCTTCCGCTTGCTTATGGAAGTATCTTGTGTTTCTGTCCCCTTCTTTCAGCCAGAGGCTTCTAGACTTCTGCCTCCAGTAACTTTCTTCATCTCTACAAGATTTGTGCCAATGGTTTTGAAGTTGCTCCTCCTTGAGAATGTCCTACTGTGTGATCTCCTTGTTTTCCAGAGCGAGCTGGTGATTTTCTAGCTTCCTTTGAGCTTCTAGGCGAAGGGATGTAGGGTCGACTTGTTTTTTTCCCCAGCTTTTTAGCTCAGCCTTGAGACGCCTCAACTTTTCTTCCCAGACATAAAACGCAGATCCTTTAATTTTGCTGGCCCAAACCTTGGAGACTTTGCTTCGAGAGTCCTTGTCCTGTATCCATGCAGGGTTAAATCTGAAAGGAATGGGCCCTTGGCCTTGCTCTTTCTTAATCTCCAGGCTGATTGGCTTATGATCAGAGGTACTGTGAGGGAGGATTTCTAAGGAGGTTGTGAGTCCTAAAGTCAGAAATGAACTCTGTACTAGAAATCTGTCCAAGCGGGCTGCTATGTGTCCTGGGCCTACCCTTTTGTTGGTCCAGGTGTAGTGCCCTCTTAAGGGTTTAATGTCCATTAAATCCCATGCTGAGATCAGGTCCTCCACCCACTCTCTAGCTGGGTCCCTTAGAATGGACTCCCCACGTTTTTCTTCTGTTGCTAGGGTTACATTTAAATCACCCCCTAAAATTATATTTTCCATCTCATTCTCTATTAGGTATTCTTGAATAGATTGCCAGCAAATTCTTTTCTCGTCAATATGCTGAGGGACATAAATATTAAAGAGACTTACCATTTGTTCAGATTCCTTGTGGAGCAGTTGAGTGAATATCCAGTGCATGCAAAGGTCAGAGCGGATGAGTTCTAATTTGGAGACATTCTACATTGTGTAGAGCCCTCCTGAAGCGCCCCTAGCGTTGTCAGCTACACCCTGACTGCTTCTCCATACGTTTTTTAAGACTTTTAATGAGTCTTGTTGACTCATTTTGGTTTCCTGGATGAGTAGGATGTCCGCTCTTGTTGTTTTGATTAAATCCCTAAGAGCGTCTTCCTTCTTCCTGCTGCCGAGACCCCTACAGTTCTAGGATGTGAGTTTCATTGATTACTTTGCGGAGGGGAGTGGCCTCCTTGGGAGGCCTTTGCCTGCTTCCTTGTTTGCCTTACATCGATTATTTTCTTGAGAGTTGGCTGAGCTCCTTTAAGAATATTCTTGTACTTTTCTTTTTCTCTTTCCGCCTTTTTGGACTTCCTCCCTCTGCCAGGTCGTTTTGGAGTGTCCCAAGCTTCACTTGTCCCCTCTGTTTCACTCCCTGACGAGATCTCTCCCTCTTCGTTGCCTTGATCCGTTCCATTTCTTTGGGGAGGGGTTTCTCCTTCCTCGGTGCTTTGAATCCCCCCTTCTCCGTACCTTCTGTTGCTTTTGAGGTTCCTTCGACTTCCTGGTTTTGGGCGCCTCTTCCTTCTTCACCTTGGCTGGTGTTGCTTGAGGGCGTTGCTTCCCCTTTATTTCCCAACTCTTTGAAACTGTTTGTCGTGCCCTGGATTCCTGGATTTCTTTGGGCCGACGTTGGGTTGTCTGTGCGTGGGCCGGTGGGTTTCGCTCTTCCTTTCCGGGGTTGCTGCCAACCTTCCTCCCTTTCTTTCTCTTGCAGGGCCTTGGGGCAGTTCCTCTGGAAGTGACCGTACTCATGACATCCTCTACATTTAAACGGTAGCTGTTCATAGTCCAGTTTTTGCAGGTGGTGCCACTCCCCCACCTTCAGCTTTACTACTTCCGACAACCCTACTTCCAAGTCAACTTCGACGCAGATTCTGGCACAAGAGTATTGGTCTTTTGGGTCGGCTTTGTCAATGTAATGGCCTAGCCCGTTCCCGATCGCTTGCAACAACGAGGAGTTCCAGCAGTGGATTGGGAGGTTTGGGAGTCTGACCCAGACCGAGACATCTTTTGGTACTTCCGAGGTTGGATCGAAGTTTGGAGTCCAGCGATTCAGATGAAGTCCCTGTGCACCCATGAAGTATGGCCCATTCCTGAAGATTAGGTCCTAGTCCTCCTGGGAAATGAATTCGAAGATGAAATAGCCCCTTCCAACAGCATAGCAGGTCACACTATTCTTTATTAGCAGCCTCTAGTTTCTTTGAATCCAGTTGTCTGTTGTCTTGGTTGAGGGCCAGAGCCCCATGAACTGACCTACTAGTCCTCGCTCTGATAAGGAGATTGCTACTTTCATTGGTTGTTCCGGTGGGAGATTGAATTCTGGTATGTCCTCTAGTCTTCTCACAAAGCTCGATGGTTCACCTTGGGTTGTCTTCTTCATGCAAGCCGTGATCATCTTGCTGAAGGACACAGAGGGGGAAGGAGGGGGCGGTGGCTCCCCTCCGTCCTGACTCGACATGGTAGAGGCCGAACCCTGTCAGCGCAAACCCTAACCAGTTTCCTCCGCACGTTTTCTTTTTAACATAATTTCTACCGTTAGATCTGCGACCTTATAATGAACGGTCCATATTTACAATGAAATTACAATATACATTTACTTGTGAAATTTCTGTTCCTACCTTGTATGTTTTATTTCTTTAATGTATTTATGAAATTCATTCATAATTATCTCTGTATACTTCCAACTGACTTTCATCCCAATATTTAGAGTTAAGTACAATTTTCATAGTCACTTCTTTAATTTTTCCCATGGACAAAGTAAGCAACATCCATTTCATTCTATTAAATAGATCACCTGGTTTGTGTGTCTCTATATGTGTTAGGATAAATAAAGTTATATGCAGTGACAAAGAAACACATATATATATATTTTTAAAATGTGTCTAGTGTCGAAGATTATTTGATATTCTTGTGTGACCTTTCTGTTTGCTAGTTTTTTCTATATATTTGCAGAGGTTGATCTGCAATTTCTCTCCAGGAAGAGGGCATCTTTGTATAGTACCAACTGGACATCTCAATATAGTACCAACTAGTATATTTGCAACATGTCTATCCAGTTGATTGTTTTTTTGGCAATGATAAAAAATTTCGAAGGTTTCTATTTATGGGGATATTATTGCAGATGTATTTACAAATCTGTTGAACCTTTAATATGTTAGGACTGAAACGACAACCTAATGAGGATGTCAATCCTACTGCATTTTTATAGATGTGGTATGTTAGAATATGAAAGATTGTGCTCGTTTTACCATTAACAATACCCTTGTCACCCAACCATAGTCCGAAGCCACCCTCCGAGCACCTTAACCTTAGCAAAGAAGAATATTGGTAGCGATCAATAGACAAGCAAGGCTAATGCACCAGACAAGAAAAGTAACCAAAGATGATCAAATAGTCCCACCCGTAAACTGGCGCAACACTCTTCCCCAGAAACTTGCGCACAAAACTGCCAACTGCAGTGCACACAACTAGCTCTTTGCAATTTTGAGAATGTATCAAATGAGAGACTGGCACCCTGTATTTATAGTGGTTCTGGTAGACTTATTGGGGCCAACTTCTCCTTCTGGGTACTAATTAATTCATATTAATTATATTTCTGCAGCTGACATCTTGTCTAGGGTTTCCTTTACTTCTTTGCTTCCTTCCGGAATATTCTAATCTCGTCATAGGTCACAATAGAGGTTCATACCTTCTGAAGCTACCATAATATGAACACTCCCTCCTAGCTAGGGAGGTATGGTATTGAGCACAAACAAACCATTCAACTAGTAGTATCACGAGCACCGTCATTATTATATAAATGAATAATCTCCTATGACAACTAGTACAATAGCAATTGATAGAACACACCTGTGTTTATCCATGGTCGTACGCAACTACTCAAACTATGACACATATTCATGAACAATGGAACAATCCACTACAATAGTATATCTCTACTGTCTGGAGATAGACAGTCTCCATAATAATCATTTGTTGACAACCTGCACGGAAAATATTGTTAAAAAATAAACTGAACCATCTGGGCCAATCTTTCACTCACATCTATGAGATCTGAAAGAATATCTACCCTCAGTATAGAACATTAATAATGGGCTATCTTCCCTATTCTTCTCAAACAAGGAAGAATGATTGTTTCTGATTTCGGAGCCATGGACCATTCCTCACCTTGGGCCATTCTTCCTACACTAATCAAAGTGCACCCTGGAGGGAATGTATAAACCCTAAGGAATGTTTGTCCCTGATTGCTGAGCCTGGACCATTCCCCACCTTGGGCCATTCTTCCTACACTAATCAAAGTGCACCCTGGAGAGAATGTATAAACCCTAAGGAATGACTGTCTGAACCATTTCCTCTGTTAACCACAAGAGGAAAAGACTGTCCTATATCAACCTCCAATGTTAACCACAATGAGAAATAGTTGTCTGGTGAGGCGGGCCAGCCTTCTTGAGTAACCCTCAAGAAGAGAGACTGCCCTAGACTACTCCCCAAGTTAAAAACAATGAAAAGTTCCTGTCTATGATACATCAACAATCTAGACCATTTCCCATGTTAACCACAATGGGAAATCGCTGTCCATCATAAATCTCAACCCACTTTTTGAACAGGAAAGAATCTGTCCAATCTGGACTATTTTTCAATCACAAAGATAAATGTTTCAATAATATTTTTCAACAATATTTTTCAATAATATTTTAGTGCTCCCTCCTAACCTGGAGAGTCTTCCCTTTCAGCTAAGGGAGTTAGTTCCATGATCCCCATCTTCTCTCAGAAATATGCAAACTTTATTCTGGATAAAGGTTTTGTTAGAATGTCTGTTGTGTGCTCATTAGTGGGGATATACTCAAGCTTTATCTCGAATAATGTAGTATTTGATATCAATGTGTTTTGACCTTTCATGAAATACGGGATGTTCTGATAATCTTATACAACTCTGATTATCACAATGTATTATGGTCGATTCTAGAATCTGATCAAATAAATAAGAGATTAACTTCCTTAACCATATTGCTTCAGTGCATGCTTCACATGCTATGATATACTCTGCTTCTGTTGTGCTGAGTGTGATAGACTTATGTTTCTTGCTTCCCCAAGATATCATAGTAGAACCCAAGCTGAAACACATACTTGAAGTGCTCTTTCTGTCTTCTGCACTTCCTACCCAATCCGAGTCTGTGAATCCATGAAGCTATATATCACTGGATGCGGTATATCTCAAACAATAGTTTATTGTTCCATGAATATATCTTAATACATGCTTTGCAACTATCCAATGCTCATGTCTTGGTTCCACCTGGAACTTGCTTAGTGTATTCACGACAAAGCAGATGTCTGGTCGAGTATTTACCAAATACATCAATGACCCAATTAGTTGTCGATATAGAGACAGATCTATTGGATCCGAATATGGAACTTTCACTTTTCTTATATCTGCATTCATAGGAGTGTCCATGGACTTACAATCCATCATTCCAAATTTCTGAAGGATCTTTATTGCGTACTTTCCTTGTCCAAGGAATACTTCACCACGCTTTTGCCATACATCTAGTCCCAAGTAATAATGCATGAGACCTAGATCTTTCATATCAAATTCAGAGGCTAATTCCTTCTTGCATTGGATAATAAGAGACTCTTCACCTGTTATGAATAGATCGTCAACATATAATAGTAGAATCACAGGTGCATTGTCCACGACTTTGTAATAAAAGTTTGGATCTGCATGAATCTTGGAGAAACCAAGTCTTGTTAGATAGCTATCCATTATGGCATACCAAGCTCTTGGAGCTTGCTTGAGTCCATATAGAGCTTTCTTTAATCTGCAAATGTGAGTGTCTCTGGAATGTACCTCAAACCCTTGAGGTTGTTCAATATATACTTCTTCTTCAATTTCTCCATTTAGGAAGGCCGTCTTTACATCCATCTGATGTAAGTTCCATCCCATGGAAGCTGCAAGAGATATGATATCTCTGATGGAAGTATATCTAGCCACCGAAGAAAAGGTTTCGTCATAATCTTCTCCCTCCTTCTGGGAGAACCCTCTAGCTACAAATCTTGCCTTGTATTTATCCACACTTCCGTTTGTTGCATGTTTGATCGTGTACACCCATTTTGAGGTTACTACCGATTTTTTTTTAGGTCTTGGTACGATTTCCCATACCTAATTTTTCATAATGGATTGATGCTCTTCCATCATAGCTTATTTCCATTGTTCCTTTTGAACTGCTTCTTCAAATGTGGTAGGTTCTTCATCTAGAAGCTTCGTCATGTATGTTGCATAACTTGAGAATCTTTTAGGTCTTTTACTCTTTTTGAATGTTCCTTCTGGAACCTTGAGTCTTTCTGCATCTTTTAAGGTAGCTTCAAGCCAAGCTGGTCTTTTCTTGGTCTTAGGTACGATATCTGAATCAATGTTTTCACATGGCTCCATAGGATGATCAGGTAGTTCCTTTTCGTCATTTACGTTTTCTGTGCTTTCTTCGTTAAGTTCTTCAATCTCTTCTTCTTCTATATTTTCTTCTATGGATTTCTTGAAGGCCATCTTCTCATTGAATGTTACGTCTTTGCTGACTTCGATCTTGTGTTGTTCTGGAATATATATTCTATAAGCTTTGGATGAATCACTGTATCCCACAAATATCCCTTTCTTTCCTGAAGGTTCTAGTTTATTCCTCTTGTCCTTGGGAATGTGAGAGTAAACAGGACATCCAAATATTCTTAGGTTTTCCACATTGGGTTTCTTACCTAAGAAGGATTCTTTTGGTGTCATGTCCTTCAATATATGATGAGGACTTCTTTTCTACACATATATTGCTGTCATTGCTGCTTCTCCCCATAAGAACATGGATAGACCTTGATCATTTAGTAAGGCTTTTATGGTTTCTTCAATGGATCTATTCTTTCTTTCTGCTACACCATTTTATTGAGGATTATGAGGAACAATCAACTCCCTCCTAATCCTTGCCGATTTGCATAATGCAACAAATTCCTTTGATGTGTATTCTCCACCATTATCGGTTCTTAGCGTCTTGATCTTCTTATTCGTGAGATTTTCTATTTATGCTTTGAACTCTTGAAACTTGTTGAATACTTCGTCTTTTGTCTTGAGTAGATATAACCAAGTCTTTCTTGAATAGTCATCTATGAAGATTACGTAGTAAGAATATCCTCCTAGAGATTTTACTAGCATCAGACTGCAAACATCTGAGTGTATCGGATCTAGAATCTCCTTAGATCTGTTGTTGCTGCTTGGGAATGGTTTCTTGATATTCTTCCCAAGAGAACATCCTTTACAGATTCCTTCATGTGTAGACTACAACTTTGTTATTCCTTCAACCATCCTTTTGAGAAAGGGTAAATCTTGATAGTTGATGTGAGCGTACCTTCTGTGCCAAATCTCTTTGGGGTTGACTTTTTTATGTACAAGAGCTTCTTCGTTTTGTTCTAGCAGTCTATACATATTTCCTTCACGACTTCCAATAACCCTAGCATTCTCTATGCTAGAGTATTTATGCCATGATAACACTTTTCCATCTACGAAAGCTATTATGTTTCCTTTGTCTTCTAGGAAAGATATCGATACAAGATTCTTTTCTAAACCCAGTACATATAAAACATTGCTTAAGTGAACATAGTTCCCTGTTTTCATTTTGATGGAGGCTTGTCCAAATCCTTCCACGGGGTAAGTGGTTTTGTCTCCAAGCTCTACCTTGTACGAGGTCTTCTTCTCATTTTGATTTGAGAGTCTAGCTTGATCTCTCGTCATGTGCCTAGAAGCTCCACTATCAATTATCCACATGTCATCTTAAATCGTTCCAGTAAGTGTTGAGTAGTGTAAAAGACTAATCGTTTCACTCATGTCTACGGTTGACTGGTAACTGGTCATGCCTTGATCCAAAACTTCAACTTCATCATTTCTATCTTCTGAGAGAGACAAGAGGTGCACTGAGTTAGGGCGCATCTAAATATCTTATTTTTGAGCGAGATGCTCCATTGCAAGGTGTCAGGTCTGAGATTAGGGTTTCTGCAACTGCTTCTACTAGTAACCCTAGCGACAGTGTCTTTGGTAGCTACTCCTGCTAGTAACCCTAGTGGTAGTTCCTCAACAAGCTCAATATCCTAGCGGCTATGCTTCCTTCCAATGTTTAGACTGAATGAAGGAGGTGTGGGGCCATAACCCATTAGAATATGAAATATTGTGCTTGTTTTACCATTGACAATACCCTTTTCACCCAACCATAGGCCGAAGCCACCCTCTGAGCACCTTGACCTTGACAGAGAAGAATATTGGTAGCAATCAATAGCCAAGCAAGGCTAATGCACCAAGAAAGAAAAGTAACCAAAGTTGATCAGATAGTCCCACCCAGAAATTGGTGCAACACTCTTCCCCAGAAACTTGCGCACAAAACTGCCAACTGCAGTGTGCACAACTGGCTCTCTGCAATTCTGAGAATGTGTCAAATGAGAGACTGGTGCCCTATATTTATAGTGGTTTTGGCAGACTTACTGGGGACGACTTCTCCTTCTGGGTACTAATTAATTCATATTAATTATATTTCTGCAGCCGACATCTCGTCTAGGGTTTCCTTTACTTCTTTGCTTCCTTCCAGAATATTCTAATCTCATCATAGGTCACAATAGAGGTTCATACCTCCCGAAGCTACCATAATATTAACATGGTACTCCTTTTAAAGTTTTTCCTGGGGTGTGTATAGTTCAAATGTGGGACTTAGAGAATTTCCATCGTAATGACTTAAAGCAATACAAAAGGATAGAAAATGTTTTTTTTTGTTTTTTGTTTTTTGAAATAAAGGTTCCGGGAAAATAGGATCAAGAATCACACATTAAACATTCAAATTAAATAAACACAATTTTTTGACATCCGACATAGTTGAAGATAAAAATTTCTAAGCACATAAAATAAAATAAGATGATCAACATGCATAAAGAGAACTAATTTTGCATTCCGAAAATAGGGTTACAAGGCATCGTCGAGATTATTCTTGAAGTAGTTTTCTTTGAAATTTATCAAAAAATAATAATGTATGTTACATATTCCTCAAAATTTAAATGTGTTTGTCATATAGATTGGGATGTATCTCATGGACCATAAAAGAAATAAGTACAAGAAATAGGACTGTAGAAATAAAAAGTGGGCGACGGTAGAGAGCAAGACCTGAAAATAAGAAATTGGAAGTTATCAGTCTTTGGTTAGACATTTCTATTTAAAGAGGTGGAATAAATGGATTGATAAAGAAAGAAAGATGTGATCAATATAGACTTATTATGATGGTATCTATATCCCCCTTTTCTATTTGCTTGTTGATGCCTTTTTATTTCTCTCGTCGATGGCTACTGGAATTGTGCCAACCGCTTGTTGCCCTTCGTCGGTGAGCTTGTTGATTTCCCTTTGGAGCCATTCTTCAATGTATCTTATCATGGGGGCCACATTGATCTCATCCCAGATTTTTATTTTGAAAAGCTTGTTTTCTAAGTCCCTTAGATGGATAGAAAGATTACGTAGAGCCTGATCAATTTCTTCATTTCTTACCGAATAGTCCACTGGCTAGTTGTCCACACCATCTTCACCATATTCAAGGATGTCGTAAAATTTTTTTAAATACAACCCCTTAAAAATAACAACTTGCTCATCGAAGGCTTGCTTGGTTAAGGACAAGGAGTTTACTACTAATTTGGGGTCTTGGACCTCGTTGGTACTTCCAGCTAAGTCTATTTCGGTCAGCTTTATTAATAATTCTTCTTTCTTTGATATGGCTTGTTCACATGATTGGACAATGAGATGTAGTTTCTTAACTTTCTCTTTCCAGCATGCATTTAATTGTTTGATCTGGTTTGGGGAGGGGATATATTCTTGTCTTCTTCTCATATATATCATGTTGGTGATATGGATGCCAAAAGGGAGGACCGTCTCTAGATAGAAACACTCTTCATTTTTAAAATCCACCTGCAAATGTTCGTGCAAATCATGTGCTCTCGTTCCAAGGGAAGTTATACTTTTTGATGTTTCCTAGGCTTGAGTAATTAGCTCCATTATTTTCTTGATATTCTTCTCCACATAGACTCTACATGATGTGAGGAGGATGGAGGATCCTTTTAAATTGGCTGTAGGGGTGGCAGGCACGGTTATTGCTAAAGGACTGCCAAGTAATGGGATAGGAATCAAAGCTTCCTCCAATTCCTTGATTTGGTCCTTTAGTCTGGCATTCTCTGCCTCAATACCTCCAATGGAATCATCAAGAGAATCTTCGGTTTCTTGGTGAAGTCGAGATATTTGGGACGACTGCATGTTCCTAAGGTTAATCTATGAACGATATTTCCCTTTCTTATTTCTTACATCTCTCTTTTCAATAATTAAATTTTTAGATTCGCTATAAAAAACAACGCTCTGGAATAGGAAGGATTCATCTTCGTCAAAAATCTCGGTCTCAACTATTTCCATTAGGGGACTATGGTGGATCTGTCCCTGAGTTGATCAACGTTGTAGAATACATTATCCATATCAGTCTCAAGTTCCATTTCTTCACTTTCAGTTTCATGATCTTTTTTCTTTCCCTACAATATTTTTTCTCTTCTTCCTCACGGGAAGCTTGTGAGAACTATCAATTTTACCACGAGGAGGGTTCTTATCTCCTCCTCAGTTTGAAGAATTCTAGTTTGCTTTCTTACTGGGGTGGTCCATTGGAGCGATGCTCAGAGATGTCGTACTCTTGGGAGTGGTAGTCGAGGATTTGACACTCTTCTCACCAGGGGATTTTCCCTGTTGTTTGTACAATTCAATGGTTCTTTGCAATGTCTCTAGGTCGCCAATGCCAGGAGCAGGAGTGTTTCCATCATTGTCTCTGTCTTCATTCAGGCATGTATGGATAAAAGAATTCTTGAAGCCAACTACTAGTAAATTGTTGATGATTTCATCTATGTGAGACATTCTCCAGTGTACAAACTTGTGAGATGTGTATCATTGTAGCTATGTGAGACATTCTCTAGCTTACAAACCTATGAGATGTGGATCATTGCAACTATGTGAGTCTTTCTCTCAGCTTACAAACCTAAGAGAAAGCCCCTAAGAAGATTACATGGTTCCTTCCTGAGACAGAGATAGGAACACAGATATGAACTCACCCATTCAGAGAGTTGAGAATAACTCCAGATGATTAGCTAGTGGGAAAGGCGATCTGTTGAGTTAGACGTGTCCATGGCTGAGCACAAGGTGAACGTGTGAAATCTCAAAGTGTTGGGTGCATCATCATGTGAACAAAAATGAAGATGATGTATTAGCCTCCTCTGAGAAACAGAGTTGACGAGAAGACTCCAGATGATTCTTCTGTGTGAGTTAGTGGGAAAGAAGATCTATAGAGTGGACATGCCTGTGGACGAGCACAGGTGAATGTGTGAAGATCTGGTTCTTCTATGTAATGCAATGAACCAAAGATATGACATCCCTATGGATGTGCCCCTAGTGGATGAGCAATAATGGGTGTATCAGATCCTTTGCTATATATTTTTCAAGAGTCAGACCTGTCTGTAACCCTAATTGTTATGTAGACGGTACAGGTTGACCCTACCTTAATGTGATTAATAATAAATGTAAAAGATAATTAATCTGGTTAATATTAATTATAATAATAATTATTATTATTATATTATGAATTACAGATGTCGGCCCTGTTGAGCCAATAGACACTTCTGTTGACAATTTTAGGCTAGTATAAGTAAAGGTAAATTTCCCATTGTGGAAACATATCTTTCATGTGAGTTTGGAAATTTCAACAAGTACACTTACTTGGGAAAAGTTGTGCACCTCTCTTGGGAACTAGAGTTCTAGGGTTTGAGCACCCTCTTGTGTGCTAGGGTTTATCTTGGTGGTGAAGGTATTTCTATTGAATAATATAGTAGAGAATTTGGCTGGGTTTTCTTCCCTTGTTGAGAAGGGTTTCCCAGGATACTTCTTGTGTTCTTGTGCATGGTGCTTCTTCTTGTGATCTTCGTTACTGCAACATTTATGGTTATGGTTAAATGATAAAAATGGAATGAAATTCATTCTTAACCTATCTTATTGAAAAATCAACATGGTATCAGAGCATAGGTCTTGAAAGAATCCATCGCACAAGCATCCACCAAGTCTCCTCTCACCTTTTGCAAAACCGTACGACCCTTCTAGGGTTTCTAGAAAAATCTGTACGACCCTCCTTTCTGAGGTGTTTCAGCCATTAATACTTGAATTTTGGGGCTAATTTTAGAATGGGAGAGTACGGCATCCTCCAGTGCATCTCCATAGAGTCTCAGAATGAAATTTCGAGCATTTTGAAATTTTTTCCCTAGGGTTTCGCTAATTTCTGCAGAAATTTCAGAATTAGGGTTTCTACAACTCATTGAAGGAGCTCTTTATCTCACCAGTGTTCTCTTATCTTTCAAAGGATTATTGTTGGAAGTCATAAGTCCAAAAAAACCTAAAAATTCTAGCCTAGCCTAACCGTTAGGTTTTCTAGCCCAGTTGACAAAGGGTTGTGAAGAATCTAAAATTATGATGAACACAACTATGTTGGAAGATAAGCTTGATGAATCAAGCAACTTCAAGTTCCTGGAAGACAAGAATTCTAAGGAAGAATTATTATGGGTGATACAAAAAGGTGTCACTGTGACCACCTCCTTCATAAAGATGTTAGAGGACAGAGATCAACCATGTTCCATTTGAGAAATCATATCAGCACCCGCAAGTATGCACTTGTATATTTATTATATGCATCATTGTCATGAGGGTAATTGCAGGACGAAGGAACCTTTTGCTGAAGTCTTGGATCTAGAGGGATCTCAGTGCATTCAAAGGAACAACACACTGGAAGTGAAGACTCCAGGTTTGATTGTTGTAATTGTCATTCCTCTAAACTATATTTCTAAAGTTTGCTACATTACAAGTAAGTGTTGTAGCTGTGACAACAATCCTTAAATTGTTTTGATTCTAGAGATGTACCCATTATTCTCCTTTAGGAGATTATATTCTTCTTTTTGGTTCCTCTTGTTTTCATGTTCCAGACAGGTTAAGAACAAAGGAAGATGCTCATCCTTCAGAGGGATTCACTTGACTCAGAGGGAGTCAAAACTATTTGAGAAAGAGGAAGAATAGAACCATCATTGAGACAACCAATGAAATAATGCATTATCAGAATCCTTCTATGATTCCATGGGCATAAGCATGTATGAAACAGTATATGCTCAAAACAAGAGTCTTCATCATACTTTGAAAAAAGTAACTTCTGAAGAATCCTTCACTAGAGTGAAGCCTGATATTGAACACTTCAGGATATTTGGGTGCCCAATGTATTTTCATGTACCCAAAGAGAAGAATTCCATGCTAGACCCTTTCAAGGAGAAAGTATACATTTATGGGATAAAATAGTGAATCTTCGAAGACATTATAGATCTACATCCCTGGTCAGAGAAAGATTGAGATATGTAGAGATGTTGTCCTTGAAGAAGAGATAACCTTTTCAAATATCCAAATAATCTAAGATGGAGATTAACAGTGAGACAATACCTTCTCCTCCTTCATCATTTCAGAGGGAGACAAAAATTATTCTAGCTGATCTAGTTGCTTGAGTTGATATGTCCAGAGATATTGCAGTAAGGAATAAAAGGCCTGCCTAGGCTCACTCTGCAAGAGGCAGAGGAACATACAATCCCCTTAAGGCACATCCCGAGAAAGAAAAAAGAGATTTTCGAGCTTCATGAGCCACTTCATTGATTTTGAGCCTCCTTGACTTGAGGAAGCAACAAGAGAACATGTATGGCAAGATACCATAACAAAAGAATATCAATATATCTTAAAAGAATGATGTTCAAGATATTGTTCAGAAACCAGAAGGGAAGTCTATGGTAACTTTCAAGTAGATCTACAAGATCAAACATGCAACTAATGTTAGTGCCAAGAAATACAAAGCGATATCTATAGTCAAAGGATTCTCACAAATAAAGGGAGTTGTCTATGATGAGACACTTGATCCAGTAATCCTGATACACTTCCATCCATACTACCATCCATGAGTTGGAAACTATATCAGATGGATGGATTCTTGATGAGTTTGGGTTTCAACAAGAGTATTTATTATCCAAACCTATATTATTACAGTTTTGGTGACAAGAGCCTGATTTTGATGACTTATTCAGAAAGCTTTGATGTTGAAAACAAGCAAGCCTTGACTTCTTATTTTTTATGAAGGATCTGAGTATGATGCACTACTTCTTGGGACAAGAAGTATGATAGAGGACTGATGAGATTTTCCTGAGTCAAGGAAAATATATAGTGGGAATATTAAAGAAGTTTAATATGACAGAATGCAACTCCATCGTAATGTATTTAAAGAATAAGATTGATGATGATTCAAACGAGATCGATCCATAGTTGATTGGACCACTGATGTATCTAGTTAACACCAGACTTGATTCATGTCATGCAATGATTTTGCTTAGTCATTTCACGAGTCAACCAAGACAGACTCACTAGACAACAACAAAACATGTATTGAGATATATTCGAGGCACAATTGGATATGATCGGAGATATGCCTCCAGTGTGAACTTGAAGTTGCAAGATATGTCGATTCAGATTGAGCAGAAAGTACAGTGGACCGGAAGAGAACATCCGGTTGATTTTCTTCCATGAAGTTTTCCATGGTTTCTTGATGCAGTAGGAAATAAAACTCTATGGCCTTGAGAACCACAGAGACATAGTATATAGCATCGAGCATGCGAAGCAATGTGTCTTCAAAAGCTTATGACAGATTTTCTTGACCATGAGATGGATCCTATGATGATAACCAAGATCCATGTGTAAATCTCCTTAAGAAACCGGTATTTCCTAATGGATCGAAACATGATGAGATGAAATATCCTTATATTAGATATATGATGCAGAGGAAAATCGTACACATGCAATACCTTCCTACACTTGAGCATATTTCATACATCTACACCAAACAAATTTGGTTAAGAATGCCTTTCTCATTGAGAGGGAGTATTGATGACTCCATCCAGGACAAAATTAAAAATACATTTGTGTGAGACTTGGCATGATGAAGAATGCCTCCCTAGATGAGTGGGAGTGTTGATGATTGCATCTATGTGGGACATTCTCCAGCTTACAAACTTGTGAGATGTGGATCATTGCAGCTATGTGAGACATTCTCCAACTTACAAACCTGTGAGATGTGGATCATTGTAGCTATGTGAGTCTTTCTCTTAGCTTAAAAACCTAAGAGAAATCCCCTAAGAAGGGTACATGGTTCCTTCCTGAGACAGAGATAAGAACGTAGAGATGACCTCCTCCATTTAGAGAGTTGAGAAGAAATCTAGATGATTATCTAGTGGGAAAGGCGATCTGTTGAGTTAGACGTGCCTGTGGCTGAGCACAAGGTGAATGTGTGAAATCCCAAAGTGTTGGGTGCATCGTCATGTGAAAAAAAATGAAGATGATGTATTAGGCTCCTCTGAGTAGCAGAGTTGACGAGAAGACTCTAGATGATTCTCCTGTGTGAGGTAGTGGGAAAGAATATATGTAGAGTGGACGTGCATGTGGACGAGCACAGGTGAACATGTGAAGATCTGGTTCTTCTGTGTAATGCAATGAACTAGAGATATGGCATCCTTATGGATGTGCCCCTAGTGGATGAGCACTAGTGGGTGTATCAGATCCTTTGCTATATATTTTTCAAGATTCAGACTTTCCTGTAACCCTAATTGTTATGTAAATGGTACAAGTCGGACCCACCTTAATGTGATTAATAATAAATGTAAAATATAATTAATCTGGTTAATAATAATAATAATAATAATAATAATTATAATTATAATTATATTATGACTTAGAGAGGTCGGCCCTATTGAGCCAATAGAAACTTCTGTTGATAGGTTTAGGTTAGTATAAGTAAAGGTAAATTCCCCATTATGGAAACATATCTTTCATGTGAGTTTGGAAATTTCAGCAAGTACACTTACTTGGGAAAAGTTGTGCACCTCTTTTGGGCACAAGAGTTATAGTGTTTGAGTACCCTCTTGTGTGCTAGGGTTTATCTTGGTGATGGAGGTCTTTCTCTTGAAGAATATAACAAAGGATTTGGCTGGGTTTTCTTCCCTTGTTGAGAAGGGTTTCCCAGGATACTTCTTGTGTTCTTGTGCATGGTGCTTCTTCTTTTGATCTTGGTTGCTGCAACATTTATGGTTATGGTTAAATGATAAAAATGGAATGAACTTCATGCGTAACCTATCTTATTGAAAAATCAAAATAAATGTTCTACAAAAATCCCATTAGGGTCGAACCCTCTTATCCTTTCAACATATCTTAGGTTCAATTTGTTGAAATGGCCTGTGAATTCGTAAATCTTGTTGATGTTCCTGAACATGAAGTCCCTGAATTTCCAAGGCAAAGGAATGAACTGCATTTCTCTCTTCTCATGGAAAAAATGCAACTAGTAGTTATATTTCATTGCTATTTATGTAACAAACATTCTTTCTGTAATGTGACCTGGAAGGAAAGAAGGTTTTTCCTTGGAGAAAAAATCATTATTACATTATAATTCTCCATTTGTTCAAGTGTCCCTTTCTTGTCCAAAAACTTGGTTTCCTGGTTAGACATCTGGGGAGAATCCTTTCCTAACAATAAATCTTTGAAAACTGAGACAAAGTCATTAAAAACCTCATAAAAACAATGGGAGGCCTTGTGCCTCCACAAGGCCTGGTACTAGAAGGTTACTGGGTCGAATTCACATTTTACCTTCTTGGACACAGACAATTTTGGAAACAAACAACAATGCGCTATCGCGAAAACCAAGTAGGATGACATATAAAATTTCTTCTCCTCTTTGAATCATGACAATTGGGAACATATTTCAATGGAAATTAGCTCCCCCCAATAAAAAATGGCTTGTTCCTTGACTGTGAAATACAAAATATAAAGAATCATGCGGGAAATGCTTGTTGTGGATTCTTGTCTTGTTATTCTTGTAAACAACCAGACAATTTACCATAATTGATTTCTAAACGAACTAACCTGCAACCTTGTGATATCTTCAGGAACTGTCGTCGGGTCTTCCAGGAACTCGGGTAAGAGGTCCAACCCGTTATCATGCTTTTTTAGGAATTGCTTGCAGTATTCTCCTCTGAAGGTCAATGTTGGTTGCGACAATCTTAACATCTTGTGGAAGATCTGAGGTGACAAAGAAATAAGAGAGTGGTTCCATAGTGGAATAATTATTTGGCTTGAAATATATCTCTTGGCACACCAAGAGACCACCTCCTTACAGTAAAAAACTTTAGGGTCACAACCTGCACGAGAAATTCCAGAGGTCCAAATTACTTCATTCTGGGCGGAAGGGGATGAGTAGTAAGAGTATGCCCTGGACCACTGGAATTTCTAGTCCTCATGCCCAAAGATGTTCATTGTATCTCCACAAAACTATTGTCGAGGTGCTTCCATAAGTTTATGAGAACGTTAGTTTTCTCTAGACAATGTTTGAAATGAACAGTTGGAAGGGATAATATAACTCTCCGCAAATCTTGGTCCAATGCATGTGAATGGGAGATCTCCTCGATCCTTTCACTCATTAATGACAATCTCTACCGTTGTTGGATGATGAGATGTTATCATTAAAGCTCAATAATTGCATACTGAGAAGTGTGAAGGTGGTGGGTACGACGAAGATAAATTAAGGATTGGAGATTTCGTAAACCCGCCAACCTGATGACTCGTGAAAGACATTCCATGATGTTTGAAATGAACACTCGAAAGGGATAATATATCCCTCCACAAATCTTGGTTTAATGTGTATTAATGGGAGATCTCCTCGATCCTTTCGCTCATTAATGAAAATATTTACGGTTCTTGCATGATGATTTGTTAGCATTAAATCTTACTAATTGCATATTTAGAAAGAAGTGCAAAGGTGACAGGGATGGGGAAGAGAAATTAAGGAATGGATAAGTATGTAAAGCGGTCGATCGGGCTTCAAAATAGGGTTACAAGGGATACTCAGGAGAGGTGAGGGCCCGACGGTCAAATTTTATGTCTCGGAAGTTTTGAGTGCAAAACGCGTAACATGGAAGAGGGCATGATGGGGCAGTCCAACGGTCAATTTGTATATTGCGGAACTCCGGGTGCTGTTGGCAGGTCACGAAAGAATGGAAGTGCAATCTTGAGCCTGCCTATATGAGAACCCGCAATCGAAAAAGTGGCTAAGTATGGAATATGGAAACAGTCGTTCAGACTTGTTTTCGCTAATATATTGAAATTTGTAATAGATGTCCCATTACCTGGCAAGATCTTTTCTGCATGTTTCTGGACAAGTTGTGTAGGGATAGTCAATCTGACTTTCTCCTCAAGCCTTTTTCTCATGAATGAAAATATTTATGGTTGCTTCATGATGATATTTTAGCATTGAACCTTATTTATTTCATAGTTGGAAGGAAATGCGAAGGTGGAGGGCACAAGAAACAATGATTAGGAATTGTATATTTCATGAACCTGCCAACCCGACGATCCACGAAAGAGATTCCAAGAAATGGCCAAGTATGGAAAGTAATCAGATGAGCTTCAAAATAGGGTGAAAAGGGTTCCCCAGGAGACGTGAGGACTCGATGGTCAAATTGTATGTCTCAAAACTTTTGAGTGAAAAATATGTAATTTCATTAATTTCAGTTACTGGAGTGAACTGCCACCTAGTTGAGTTAACTAGTCAACTAGTCTTCAGTTAACTGACTAAATAGAGATTAGTGAGGAGTTAACTCAGGGAATAAGGGCTAATGTGGCAGTATGGTGATGATACCAAGGCAAGGTCGAATTAGCATGGTGATGATCCCAATGTTGCATGGTGACAAAACCAATGCAACATCTAAACTCAACTCAACTAGTCAAACTTAAGTGTCAACTGAAAGAGAATATTCTCTAGGTGGAATATTCACCCCTAAAATGTAGGAGACTGGATAATGACTAATTATGACTAATAACAAGGAAAAAACTTAGTAAAAAGGAATCTTAGGTGCGTGTGAAGTAACTCCAACACCCCCCCTGAACATCACTATGGTGAAAATAAAGAATGGGTCCCGGCAATGAGGCCATGTTAGGTACCCAAATACAAAAGATACACTGAAAATAAAGTGAGGAAAGAGGGAAAAGCTCATGGGAAACCCCCTCCCCCCCCTCAAGGTACAATGCATTTAAAAATAAGAACAACAGTTGCTAGGCAACAATGTCCTTCACTCCAAGACGACTTCGCAAAGAATGGAACTTCTGCTCAGTGAAGGTCTTGGTGAAGATGTCTACCGTCCTTTTTGCTGAAGGACAAAACTGTAAGTTGATGATCCCCTCGTGTACTAAGTCTTGGATGTAGTGCATGTGGATCTCGATGTGCTTCGTCTCTTACCTATGGACTGGATCTCTGTAGAACTTCAGAGTGCTTTGGTTGTCACACTAGATGACGATCGATCGATGAAACTGAATGCCCAACTCAATGAGAAAATGTTGTAGCCACATAGCCTGAATGGTTATGTTGACTACCCCTATGTACTCTTCCTCGACTGAAGATAGAGAAATGGTAGCTTGCTTCTTGCTCGACCAACAGATAGACCTGGAACCAAGACTGAGTGAGTAATGAGATTTGGACTTGCAATCAATGTTATTGCCAGCCCAGTCAGAATCAGTAAACTCGATGAGATCTAATGTAGATTTTGCTGCATAATGAATCTCGAAGGTGATGATGCCCTGTATGTATCAAAGAATACACTTTGAAACTTTCCAATGTAGCTCATGCGTCTCCTGCATGAACCCGGAAACTGCACCAACTGCATATGAGAGGTATGGTATAGAGTGTGTGAGATACAACAAGCTCCCCACTAGCTGTCTGTATAGTGTGATGTCAACCAGTGGAGTATCCCCGCCATCCTCAAGTTTGAATCCTGATAGGAAAGGAGTCAGAGCATACTTGTAGTCTGTCATGTGAAATCTCTCAAGGAGATCTCATGCATACTTGGCTTGAGACAATTTGATGCCTGATGCATACTGACTGATCTCGAGTCCAAGGAAGAAGTGTAGCAGACCCATGTACGTCATCAAAAACTTGTCATGAAGAATCCTCTTGACTGCAGAAATCGCTGAAGCCGAGCAACCTGTGATCAACAAATCATCAACGTACATAACTAAAATTAGAAGTGAATCATTTGTCCTGAGCATGTAGAAATTCGGGTCTAATTTACAACGTACAAAGTTATGTGACAACAGGTAGGATTCCATCTTGGCATACCATGCCCTCGGAGCCTGGTTGAGGCCATAAAGTGACTTCTTCAGTCGACAGACCAAAGATGAGTCCTGCATAAATCCCCGGGGCTGCTCCATGTAGATCTCCTTAGAGAGATCACCGTGAAGAAATGCATTCTTCATGTCCATTTGATGGACTTCCCATCCCTTGGTTGTCACAATGGCAAGTGCCAATCGTATGGAATCCATATTTTCTATTGAAGCGAAGGTCTCATCATAGTCAATACCATGAACCTGCTAAAAGCCTTTGGTGACAAGCCTGGCTTTGTATCTACTAATTTGTCCATCGGTTGTGCTCTTGGTCCTGTAGACCCATCTGCATCTAACAATTTTCCTCCCATAATGAAGGGGAACTAGATCCCAAGTCTAGTTCTCGAGGAGGTAGTTGTACTCCTCCTGCATGGCGGATTCCCAAAAGGGATTTCTAGCAGCCTCGCCATAAGACTGTGGATTTGAAGACTGAACCAAGAAAATATGCCTGGAAGGAAATGGTTCAGTGGCAGTGAGTGAAACAGGAGGCTCCTTGAAATCAGATCGATTCCTCCTAGTATCGGTTGGATCACCAATGAGATCACCTACATCCTGAAGAGTAGTATGTGCCCACTTGGGCCTCTGCTCTGGATCTGCAACTGCATCTGGATGCTCTGACTCTACATCTGATTGTACTGAATCTAAATATGAATCATCTGAGTCCTATGAATTAGAACTATCATCTGAATATGAGTTGGCATGTGCATGCTCATCATCTCGGACAGGTGGAAGAGTGAAGGTGTCTGCATGCAGCTGCTGAGGTACATGCAAGACACTTTCCTCGAATTGGACACTATGCTCAATGATGAGTTGGTCCAAGGAAATATCAATAAGCCAATATCCCTTAACACCGTCAGGGTATCCAACAAAAATTCACTCAGTGCTCTGTGGATCAAGTGCCTTCCTCTTTTCAAAGGGAATCTTGGCCCATGCATGTGAACCGAAAATGAGAAAGTGGGTCACTTTCGGTTTGAGGCCGCTCCAAGCCTCATAGGGGGTCTTGTCCTTGATAGATCTACGGGGAGATATGTTTTGGATGTATGTTGCACAATTACGTGCTTCAGCCCATAGTCTGTGTGGTAGTGACTTTGCATGCAACATGCAAGATGCCATCTCCTTTAGAGATCTGTTTTTCCGCTCAACAACTCCGTTTTGCTACGGAGTATAGGGAACTGTGTGTTGCGACTGAATCCCTACCTCATGGAAAAGATTATGGATCTCATGATTTACATACTCTCCCCCATTATCAATTCAAAGGAATTTGATCTTCTTTTTGGACTGTGTCTCAACTAGGGCTTTGAAATCTTTGAGGTGTTGAAATACCTCAGTTTTTTGCTTGAGAAAGTAGATCCAAGTAAAACGTGAGAAATCATCAACAAAAATGAGAACAAACCTCGCTTTGTTGATGGATGGATGTGGAAAAGGACCCATAAGGTCACTGTGGATCATATCTAAAGGTGCAAAGGCTCTCTGAGACTTTCCCTTGTCGAATTTCTCTTGAGGGTGTTTCCCGAAAACACATCCCTCACACACTCCCTTGGAGAAATGGATGTCTAGTAGACCATCAATCAATCTGTGCTTGGTAAGCTGTTGCATGTATTTGAAATTCAAATGTCCAAACCTTTCGTTCCATATCTTACTACTTTCATCAACATGAGTAAGTAGTAAAGAAGAATCAGGTTCAATGAATTCAGAAAACATATACAATCTAGACTGATGATTTACCACACCGGTAGAAGCCCTGGAGTTGGTTTGCATGTTGTAGATGTCCAAGGAATTTGGTGTGAATATAACTTTATTTCCAGTACTGTAATTCTCCATTTGATACACGGAGAGAAGGTTGATAGAAAGTTTGGGAATGTGCAACACATTCTCGAAGCTTCCGTTGGTGAGTTCAATCCTTCCTTTGTCGGTGACTTCGATAGAAGATTTGCCCCCCATCTGAATAGGAGGACCTTTTCATGCATCCAAAGAATAATATACTACTTTTGAGGCAGCCATGTGATGTGATGCTTCTGAATCAACGATCCAAGCATTGAGAGAGGAATTGATGGCAATCAAGGCATGGCTAGAATTTCCTTTCTTGGAATTCAGATCTTCTAGCTTCTTCTTCTTGGCACCCTCGGGGATGTGATCTCTAAGTTTTTTTTGCTAAATTTTTTGAGACATCAGATATATTTGTTTTTTCATGCATGCAGATTCTGAGTAGAATCCTTTGTGACAGTACATGCATTTCTCCCCTTTTTGTCCCTTTTCCCCTTTGGATCTGGAGGCATCGGTGAAGGGTTTTGTGTACCCTTCCTTCTTCAGATGTGCATGAGATTTCCATTTATCTTTATCTTTATATTTATGATATTTGTGGCTGCCATCATGCACTATGAGTGCATGCACCTATGGTCCTTTGATTGTGCCCATGTTGATGAGCTTGGTTTTCTCTTGTGTCAGTGCTACGATAAAGTCCTCAGGAGAAGGCATCTTGCAGGTGGCTCCAGAGGTGAATCCGACAAAATGGAATGTGGATATGAATACAGATAATTCAAGACCAAGATTGGAGAGAATGGTGAGAACCATTTGTTTCTCCTCCTTCGATTTATCAACCCCGCAAGCTTTGAGTTGCGATAGTAAATCCTTGAATTTTGTAAAGAAATCTTGGATATTATCAAAGATTTTTGGATCCAATGTGAGCAGCTCCACCTCCAATATGTGTCCCCTCATCTCATCCTATTTTCCAAAGAGCCCTTCCAAGATGGTCCAGGTTTCATTGGGAGTCTTACAGGAAAATATGTGAAAAAGGAGATCGGAAGAAACAAGACTGCAAATTGTTCCAAGTGCCTCATCCATGCGATTTAAATACTTGGATTTTTCTATGGCTGACGTCGGTTCTGTATCTGTATTCAAGGTTAACCCGTACAACCCTCTGGTTCAGAGATGTATGGATGTTTCTCCTTCCATGCAAAATAGTTGTAAGGTGTAAGAATGAATTCTTTTTGGGAATCCATCTTTCCACTGTCTTCAATCTTTTGTATTTGGAAAAAAAATTGGTGTAGCTTTTGCTTAGTATTCCATCAGATCTGATACCATGTAAATGTGTTGAAACTGCACAGAATATATCTAGCTAAACAATAATACACACATTTGCAGAGATAAATTGAGAAAGAAGAAGAAGGAGAGAAAGAATGAAAGAATTCTCATTAACCGTTGTGAATAATGAATAATTTACACATGATATACTTTGTATAGCTCATTGAGTGCGCATTGGAGGAGAACCAATGCACCATAGTGGTTGTCTAGAGTAATTTGGACGCACACCAGCAGTTACCGGAGTGAACTGCCACCTATTGTAGTCTCTCAGGCAGTTACGGGAGTGAACTACCACCTAGTTGAGTTAACTAGTCAACTAGTGTTCAGTTAACTGATTGAACAGAGAGTAGTGAGGAGTTAACTCAAGGAATCAAGGCTAATGTGCCAGTCTGGTGATGATACCAAGGCAAGGTCGAATTATCATGGTGATGATCCCAATGTTGCATGGTGACAAAACCAATGCAACATCTAAACTCAACTCAACTAGTCAAACTGAAGTGTTAACTGAAAGAGAATATTCTCCAAGTGGAATATTCTCCCCTAAAATATAGGAGAATGGATAATGACTAATTATGACTAATAAACACAAAAAAACCTTAGGAAAAGAAATCCTAGGTGTGTGTGAAGTAACTCCAATAGATAATAGAGAGGTCGATTTCATAGATTGTGTTATTGGTCATTTCATGCGACTAGGGTGCGTCAGCCAATGCTTTGTTGAAGATTTGTTTTTATTGTAACTTGTGGGAGTAATTGTTTTTTTTGATACAGTGTTTAATGCCTTGAAATATTATTTTAAGTATTAAACTTCCTGCATGATGAGTTGTTAGCATTAAAGCTTAATAATTGCATATCTAGAAATAAACTTATTGTACTATCATTTTGATCGTGAGTATAACAACGAAGAACTTGAATTTTAATATTGTGGTTGATTTCATAGCCCCATTTGACTTCAGCTGGCATATATCATTTTTTTTTCAAAATTTTTGTGAAGAAATTTTTTTGTAATTTCATTAATAAATTAAAAGTGCTCAAATAGAGGCTAGGGGATGGACAACCAATAAAATGCTTCCTTTTGGAGTGAAGGAATCAAGGAAGCGAGAGGGAAATAAGATATCGTTTGCTCAACAAGGTTGAGATGAGAACGAAACTTCTTGGACGAGGCCCCAACTCCCGCATCGTGAATTAGTGTTGCTATGTTATATATGCATTACAAATGGAATTCTGTGAAATTTATTTATGTTTCCATAGAAGCCTCATGTGATCGAAACAATGCATTGTCATATAATTGTTCAATGATCCATATTTGATCAAATTACTTGAGTCAATACAATATTTAAGAATTATGAGACTATCGAACCATGCAAACGAGAAAAGGTGTTTAGTCCAACAAAGAAGCACCAACCAAGATTCCAAGGCGATTTTTTAATAATAAATCTATAAAAAAAATAGTGGGTAATATATATTTATCCGTAGACATTGGACTGAGTTCTTTGCACCGAAGCATTGAAGATATTTTTCATAAATACAGGTAGAGGAGTTGCAAAAAAAAAAAAAAAACGTACAATTTGGTGTTGTTCATCTAGCGCGACAACATGCAAGAGGCATCGACAAGCTCTTGAACATGCATGCAAAACTGATTATCATGTTTTTTTAGGAACTCCTTGCGATGTTCTCCTCTGAAGGTCAATGTTGGCTGCGAAAATCTCAACATCTTGTAGAAGACCTGAGGTAACAAAGAAACAAGAGAATGGTTCCGCAGTGGAATAATTCTTTGGCTTGAAATAGGTCTCTCGACACACCAAGAGACCACCTCCTTACAGTCAAAGACTTCAGGGACACATCCTACATGAGCAATTCCAGAGGTCCAAATTACTTCTTTCTTGGTAGAAGGGGACCAATAGACCACCTCCTTATAGGCAAAGCATTCAGGGACACAGGTTGCACGAGCAATTCCAGAGGTCCAAATTACTTCGTTCTGGGAAGAAGGGGATGAGAAGTAGGAATATGCCTTGCACCACTGGGATTTCTAGTCCTCCCCCCTAAGATGTTATTTGTATCTCCAGAGAACAAGAGAGTGTTACCGCAATTGAATAATTCGTTGGCTTGAAATATATCTCTCGACGCACCAAGAGACCATTTCCTTATAGTCAAAGACTTCAGGGAAACAACCTGCACTAGGGACAAATCCAAACCTAATCCAAAATATTAAAAATGGAAGGAAGGGATACATCTCTGAGATGGGACTGCCATCTGAGTTGAGAGACTCCAACTCTCAAGATGCAAAGAAGCTATTGCATTCAACGCTGATTTCTTTTTTGAAACCCCTTCCTTTGGTCTTGTTAGGGCCACCATCACCGAGATAGGAAGTTCCCCCCGTTATGGTGGATTTCAATTTGCGAGAAGGAGTGGGAAAAACGTTTGCATTTCCATCATCCACCATCGTATCATCATCCATGAGATCATCTTCTTCTAGCTCAAAATCGACCACATCAACCTTTGCGTCGACCATCAACGCAGGGGGGGTTGTCTGAGCAAGGGGGGTTTCCTTGGAATTCTTTTTCTTAAATATATCTCTCGAAGCACCAAGGGACCATATCCTTACTTTCTTTTGGGCGGAAGGAGATGAGTAGTAAGAATATGGCCTGGACCACTGAAAGTTCTGGTCATCATGCCCAGAGATATTTACTGTATCTCGACAGAACCGATGTCGAGTTGCTGCCATAAGTTGACGAGAACGTCTTCTTTCTCCAGATTATGTTTGAAATGAAAACTCAGAAGGGATAATATATCTCTCCACAAATCTTGGTTTAATATGTATCAATGGGAGATCTCCTTGAGCCTTTCACTGATTAATGACAATTTCTACGGTTTCTGCATAATGAGTTGTTACCATTAAAGCTTACTAATTGCAGACTTAGAAAAACATGCGAAGGTGGCAGGGATGATGAAGAGAGATTAAGGATTGGAGATTTAGTGAAGCTGCCAACTGAAAAATCTTGGTTTAATCTATATTAACGGAAGATCTCCTCCAACCTTTCAAACATTAATGACAATCTTAACGGTTCCTGCATGATGAGTTATTGGCATTAAAGAATAATAATTGCATATCTTGAAATAAGTGAGAAAGTGGTGGGGATGGAGAAGAGTGATTAAGCATTGGACATTTAGTGAATCTGCCAACCCAACCAATTGCGAAAGAGATTCCAAGAAATGGAAAAGTTTGGAAAGCGGCCGGTCGGGCTTCAAAACAGGGTCACAAGTTATACTGAGGAGGCGTGAGGGCCCGATGGTCAAATTTTATGTCTCCGAACTTTTGATTGAAAAATGTGTAACACAAAATAGGGCATGATGACGGACTTCGGTGGTCAATTTGTATATCTCAGAACTCCGGGTATTTTTTGTAGGTTGCAAAACAATGGAAGCATAATGTTGAGTAAGCCTCCCCAATAAACAACGATGGAAAAAGTGGCCAAGTATGGAATGGGGAAGCGGTCGGTGAGACTTGTGATATAAAGGTATGAGACATATTCAAAGAAACGACTATGTAAGTAGAAAGGGAAAGTACAGGAGAAAAATAAAGGGGAATTTGGTTGTCAATTTGTATATCGGGGAAGTCTGGGTGTTGTTTGTAGGGGGAAAAACAATGGAAGCGCAATGTTGAGCCCTCCTAGCCAGGAACTCATGATCGAAAAAGTTGATGAGTATGGAATGAGGAAGCATTTGGCGGAATTCGTGATATAAAAGCATCCGTGGAAATATGAACGCATGAATCTGCCAACCCGCACACTTAGACATTTTCTGAGAAATGACTAAGTAACCAGAAAGGGAAAATAGAGGGGAAAAAGAAACGGGAGGGAAATTTTTGAAAGCGGGAATTGGTCTTAACAAAGCCCCATTGATGGTCTTAACAGTAACTATGAAGTGCATTAGACAAGTGAACTAGATCTTCAATCAAGGAGTATAGAAAGTGAGTCATGGTTATACTTTCCAGGATGTGATTGAGTAAGAGAAGCATAAAAAAGCTACAGAAAAATCAATTTTGGGATGTTCAAGTAAAGTTATTGTACTGTCAACTTCACCGTAAGTATAACAAGGATGAATTTTAATTTTAATTTTTTGTGGTTGATATCATAGTTCCATTAGACTTCACCTAGCATATATCCTTTTATGTCAAAATATTTCTGAAGAAGAATTTTGGTAATTTCATCGATCAAGTAAAAGTGCTAAAATGAACTACATATTACATTTGCTTCACATAGCTTACATTAAAAGGAAAATCAGGTCTTGTATATTATTGAAGACCATAGAAAAACTGCTAAGATCTTGAATCTATCATCCAGCCATAATTCAAAAACTAGGTCCATGAGAACCTTGAACTACATTACAAAAGGACATGAACAAAAGTCTTCCACACACAAGACAGGAAAAAATCAGTGGAGATCGGTAATTTTATCCCATCTATAACCAAATCCCCAAATGGGCACCAAGAAATTTGTTGATTAATATATTACTATGAACCAACATCACTATGATCATTTTCTTCTGATAGTGCTATGAACCAAGATCACATTGACCTGACAATGTTCTAACATTACTAGTTCTGGAAAAGAGTGTCATGATTTAACTTAATGGAGTTTGAACAATTCCAAATTTGCAATATTGTTGAAAATTCATAATGGTTCCATTCATAGGAGCAAGCCATTTTGATGACTCAAAGGATGGACCTGATTTATTCACAGTTGGATACTTTGTATGAGGTTTGTCCTCATGCTTCTCATTCCTGGACTAAACAATATTATGCGCTTCTAGTTCAATTTTCCATGGCACTGAAAAACTATATTCATATCCTCATTGGGTAGCATGGACATATACATATAATGTGAGATCGGAAGAGCGTCGTGTAGGG
>CBVK0101034751.1:0-11257 GCA_900067695.1 Picea abies
TTCTAGAAGATTCCCTTCTAGAAGGTTCGAGATTTTTATCTTTTTCCCATTTAAGAACATGTTTGCACCCTAACAATGAGTACAGTGTGAGAAGTTCACACCCCATCTTAATGTAGCCTACGAGAATCAGGCATTATCGCAGGTGAATATATAAGTAGCCTGCGAACATTCTTCAAAAGTGTGAGTTCTAGAAAAAGACAACTGTAACTTTTCTTAGGAAAGTGTTCTTAGTAAAGAGCTTGATTTTCCATCATCATAACATCATCATGACATCGTCACAATGACCAAATTTGTGGATAACAGAATTCCCCCCAAAGTCTGAGAGCGGAACCAGTGACAATCGATAGACTTTGTAAGTTGTATGTGTGTGTCAAGAACCAAAAGCACATCTAATTAGAGACCTGCAAACATCCAAGCATCAACAGAATATCATGTATATCAATTCTGAGGTAGGAATTCCCATACTCAGATCATAGGCTGACGACATCATAAACCAAGGTCATGGCCACCAATCATACACTGTGGATCCATGTCGTCGCTATATAGCACAGCCACTTGAATACACTATGGATCTGTGCGACAAACTTTCAGTTAAGAAGACATAGCCACGAAACATACACAGTGGATCTATGTGTCGCAAATTATGCATAATCCATTGCAACATGGATCACAAAGACAATATCTAGGGTCTTCAATCTCATCGCCCAAAGTACGAATCTGACCATGTGATTACATGTGTCGAAGTCGAACATGGTAGAAACCAGTTGATTACCGATCATTGATGTATATCGTTAACAAGTGCGAGGGAAATCACCATTGATGTCAATGACTCCCAAGGTACTATAGTACAATCCATCGATTTTGAATAAATGAGTTGATGTCGAACACTCGACGGAATCTCTTGATCAGGTGTCAATGATGTAAACCCACTGTCGAAAGCGAGAAACTTTCCATTGAGGCATGCAAGCTTCAATGTACTAAATAATTTCTAAGTCTTGATTCCAGATAATGTGCTGAAGTTGACAAAACAAGACTCCTCACAGGAGGGCCTTGATGTATCCCCCATCAGTGACACGAAATGAGTAACAGATTTTGAAAGTGAAACAGAGTATATGACAATTTGACTTTGGACACAGGGAAGACCGATACGGAGTGAAAGTATAACTGCAGATGGCCGACTCAATAGAGGTTTGGACTGCTCTTGAACATATGAATAACACGACCAATGATTTGGTAGCATTGACTCAAAGACGACACATGTAAAGACCTTGTTATTGAATCGAATGAGAGACAAATGGATTTCCCAAACCGGCTTCAAATGATGAATAAGGGGTGTCATGTTCAAGAGCGACACTTACTGCCAATTAACACAAAGATGAGACATATCCCTTTTCCCAAATTTTCCCCCACCATTTCTGGCAAGTACCTCTTTATTTTTACACAAGCTTGAAGAGGATCACATATGCTTGTCGATATAAGCTCATCCTTTGGATGAGTCCCTCAGAGTATTTTTAACGAACCCTAAGAAGGAGTGGTTTGGTCCCATCACGGGTCAGTCAATGTTTGTTTAACGAGTCCATAGATAGAAAACTCGAAGGTTTTTCAAGATTATAGAGTTTGGAAAAACACTTAAAAAGAGAACTCTCTCAGTTCCTTTTTTGTAAAACAATCCAATGAGACCAAAAAAGGGTTAAACTATCGCTCGAAGGACGCATACTTCAAATAATTTAACGAGCATGAAAATAACAAGATCGCTCGGCAATATTTTCCTGTTTAGAGAGTCTGAAAAGAGCTTAAAGATAACCCCAGGGGGGTTCCTTTTTCGTGTAACCACAGTGAGCCCAAAAAAGAGTAAAAACAATGCTCCATCAAGTTCTCATGTTTTTTTGCAAGCGCAAGAACAGATAAAAGGCGCTTGAGGTTTTATATCAAAACCATAGGAAACAAACAAAAACACACCACATCGCAAAATTTTTTGTCCATAATCATCCGCATTGGGTACCTACAAGTCATTTTACTCACTTCCATTTTAGTAATTAGGGTTAAATAATGAATAAACATGAAAAAACCCACTTTTATCATGGTAAAAAGTAAATAAAATAAATTCACAATACATTTTACCATATTATTTTACCCTTTTACCATTTGAGTTCAAAAAACCTCCATTTTACCTTCTACCTTCATCGTCGATTTTCGGGAGCTTCGAGCCATCATTCTTTGATCCGTCCGCGGTGTTTTGGTAAGCTTTCCATGCTTTATCTTTTCATGGTTCAAATTCATGATTTCATTGGTTAAATTTCAAGTTTTGAGTTAATTTTTGAAACCCTATGCGTGTAGAGGGATTCTCGCAGGCTGCCCATATGGGGCCTGCGAGAATGCTTCATTCTCGCAGGCGGGCCTAAGGCAGCATGCGAGAAGTTCGCACTGTGTGCCATAGGTCGCCTATGAACAACGCAGAGTTCAAAAAAGTTTGTAATGTTTAGCCAATAAAAAAGGTTTATCCCATGAAAGAGAGTTTTAATCATCTTCATATGTTCCCCATGCAAGTTTATAACCATCATAATGGTGCTCGAATGGAGAGAACGGGAACACGAGGATGATAATGCAACTGCCGAAAATCACCCTCTGACCCTTTCTTCCTTAAGAGATTGCGGTCTCTTGAAGTATTTCCGCATACCAGGCATGAGAGCCCAATTTCGATTGCTAGAACACTTAGTCCGGATGTGGGATCCGGATCAGCAGGTTTTTAATGTCGGAGCTCACACATTGACTATTGAAATTGAGGACATCTATTTCTTGACTGGGCTATCCAGGCAAGGGTCCTATGTCATTTTGATTGGTAGCCGAAGGGGTGGTTTAAAAATGAGTGAGTATTGTCGGGAGTACTGCGTGCCTGAGGCTAAACGACAAAAAGGGAAAGTGGCCATTTGGGGAGTGACTGATATAACTCTCCGTACCATTCTCTTCACTATCGCTCGGATGGCAGGAAGTGCTGCCCCACATATGGCTCTGCAGAGCTATTTTCAGTATGCCATCGAGTGTACTGAGCCCCGGGTCTTCAACTGGGCTGACGCAGTTTTACGCAATCTCAAAAAATAACTGACCAAATGCAGGCGTGGAGATCTAAAACAGTTTGGTTATGGATCATTGATGGTGTCCTTCTTATTTGAGAGGGTCCCAGTGTTTAGACTTCAATATGAGTGGCACTTTTCGGGTCCCAGGGATCCACGGATGTTACGATGGTGTCAACTCATGGCTAGACATGTGGCAGGACCGATCGTCAGGTATGACAATCTCTTCTTCGACTGGCTTCAAGGCCAGGTGATGATGGTAGAAGATTATGCATATGTTGGCTTGGAATTTCACGGCGATCCTGACCTTGCACATCTTGAAGACGCACAGTGGGGAGACATCGGTAAGAAGTACACAAAATTTTTTAAGTTTTTAATTTTTTTTTTGTATTTTAAACATATTTAAATGTTTTTTGTTTTATAGATTTATCTAAAGACTAACACCAAAATTTTATTGATAACACAGACGTTGGGGCATATAGACCTGCTGGTAGTTCTCATGTCCATTGTCGAGGAGAGGTAGCAGTTGCAGTTCCCCAGTATGTCGAGGACTATCTGAAAATGGAGCAGAACTTAGAGGGTCTCATGGTCGATGTTCGAGATATGCCTCTGGAGGAGATCCCACGACGCAATCAACATCACACTGTGGGAGTCTCTGCCTCTATGGGTCTCTTGCTCCGCAGAGTTTCTAGGACATTAGTGTGCTATCGTGAACATCATTGATGTCACTATGTAGAAGATATGAGCTTCAATTTTGATATTTTGGTCTTCGGACACATTTTGTAAAAACAAACTGTGATCGTTATATATATACATGGGTTCTACCAGCTTACTTTACATTGTGTACATTTTAATGTGTTTGATTTATAAGTGATTTAAATGCCTGTCCAATACATAATTAGCTAAAGCATCTGTCAATGTATTAAGACATCTAGGAATGTGCTGATATTCTATATAATCAAAATGTTGTTCCAAGAGGCGAATCTGCAAATATACCCTTAATAAAGTAGGACTTCGAATAGAATATACATTACTGAGTTGTAGTACTACCAACTGCGAGTCAAGTCGAACAACCAAATGGCGAATTCCGAGAGAGATAGCATCAACCAGTAATTCAACCACGGCGCTATACTCTGCGATGTTATTGGTTGCTTGGCCAAGACATATACCTCGTAGAGATATGAGTTTGTTTGTTGGGGCATAGATTGTCAATGCAGCAGAAGCTAGGTTCCGAGTACTACGGCTAGCACCATCGGCGAAGCCAATATAAGGTAGAGAATAATCCGACATCTGGAAATCAAACACAATGTCACGTAAGGGCAGAGACCAGATAACGTCAAAAGAAAAACTAAAGTAACACACACACTCAGTATGATACATAAAATACAAGTACTCATGCACAAATGACTTATGCATAGTACTTCTTTAAGTACAACCCATTCCTGGGTTCACTCAAAGGCACACCATCATAATCCACCAGTTCATACGCTCCTGTTTCCAAAACTTTACTAACAATGTAAGGCCCACGTCACATTGGTTCGAATTTCCCAGCTCGTAAGACATCTTTATCTTGTTCATATAGAAGAACAAGATCTCCTTCAGAGAAGACACGAGGTTTGGCATGCTTTTCATACTGTGCCTTAACACATTTCTTCTGGGCTTCTATTACAAGAGTAGCGTCACGGTGAGTCTCGTCTAATCGCATCAAATACAACAAACGTTCCTCTTCGGCAGAAGTATTAGGTAAGAGCTCTACATCTAGCTTCAAAGACGGGATTTCACATTCTATTGGCAGAATGGCTTCCATGCCATAAACTAAACGAAAGGGTGTAAATCCTATGGAAGATTTAACAGATGTTCGATATTCCCACAATGTCGAAAATAACATCGTGTGCCATCTAGTTTTATGGATTCCTATCATCCGTCGAATCATAGTTATAAGAACCTTATTGATGGCTTCGACCTAGCCATTGGCCTGTGGATAATAGGGCGTTGAGATATCATGACAAAGGCCCAACTTCTCTATAAGTTCAGACATCATATAATTCTTAAAATGACTACCATGATCGGTAACGATAGCCTGAGGAACACCAAAACAAGTGATGACATGGTTGAAAAGGAATAACGCTACAGTCTTCCCAGTATTGTCAAATGTTGGCATCGCCTCAGCCCACTTTGTGAAATAATAAATAGCTACAATAATATAACCATGCCCCTCAGCTGAGTGAGGGTGACATGTCATGAAATCAATGCCCCATTTAGTGAAAGGACCTACTGAGACTATAGGATGAAGGGGAGTAGGATGCGACCGAATCTTTTGATTACAGGTCTGGCAGGCACGACACTTCTGAATAGTAGTGATGCAGTCAGTGAATAGGGAAGGCCAAAAGTAACCTGAACGTAAGATCTTCTAGGCAGTAGCATACCTAGACATATGACCACCACATGCTCCTGAATGGCAGTCATTCAAAGATTTCTCAGCTTCGTCAAAAGTCAAACAACGTCGAAAGACAGAGTCAATGCCTCGATGGTAAAGAGTATCGCCGAGGATAATATAATGACGTGCTTGATAACAGACATGACGTCGTTCATTACTGGACAAAGAAGGCCGGAAAGTTTGAGTTTGGAGATAAATAATGATATCTCCGTACCAAATATCGTCGGTACTGATAAGGAAAAGTGACTCATTAGCTAACGAATCAACTGCTACCTTTTCCATGGCAGTGTGGGGAAAATCACAAATTAACTCAGTGAAAACTAGAGATTTCTTCAATGTGGCACGATCGAATTCCAAATCGAACTCCTGGAGAATAACAATCCACTTTGAGTACTCCCCCCCCCAGCAATTGACGTGTAAATATGTGTTGCATGGGGTTACAGTGTGAAATCACTATAGTCGTCCTGGAAAGAATATAATGACGAAAACATTGAACTGCTTGAACAACAGCCAAAGCCAGTTTCTCAACATGTTGGTACCTGATTTCCGTGGATGATAAACTTCTACTCAAGTAATAGATAACATGTTCATCATGGTTATCATCCTCTTGAACGAGGACCATGACGATAGTGTACTCGAAGGCAGCTAGATAAAGAAAGTAATCTCGACTATAATCCAGAGGGAAAAGAAGAGGATATTTTGTGAGGGACAACTTTAAAGCTTCAAAAGCATTGTTAGCAACCTTATCCCAGACAAACTATGAACCTTTCTTGAGAAGACATGTGAAACCACGAGTAATCTCGGCGTAATTCGGAATGAAATGAAAAAGAAAGTTTGCTTTCACCTGCAAACTTTGTAACTGGCGCAGTGAAGAAGGAGGTGGGAGATTAAGAATCGCCTCAACCTTAATAGGATCTACCCTGATCCCATGACGTGAAACAATGAAACCGAGGAGACGGCCAGATTCTACACAAAAGACACATTTATGAGGATTCAAGCGAATGTGATAGAATCGACAACGAACGAAAATTGCATGGAGATGATTAGGGTGATCGACTCTACGTAAAGAGTGCACCGGAAAATATTCCAAATAAGGTTGAACAATATGCTTGATATCGTGAAATGCGTAAGACATAGCACGTTGGAACGTAGCACCTGCATTCTTTAGACCGAAGGGGAGTTTCCTGTAGGTGAAAGTACCCCAAGAACAAATAAAATCCGTTTTATGTTGGTCCTCAGGAGCGATATTGATTTGATTGTAGCCGGAAAATCCATCCATGAGGGAAAGATTTCACTGTCGGCAAAGTCATCGACGTTCTGGTCAACGAAAGGAGTTGGAAAATTGTCCTTTGGACAAGCTTTGTTGATATCCCGATAATCAACACAAACACGTATACTACCACCTTTCTTATCAATCAATATGGGGTTGGAAACCCACTCTGTCAATGCCACGGGATCAATAAAACCGGCTTTAAGAAGTTTTTCAACTTCAAGTTTAATGGCTGCTGATTTACGTGGATGGACAGGATGGAGGCACTGTCAAACTGGTTTGTCTTTTGGGTATGCCTTAATCTCGTGGACCACAATCGAAGGGTTGATACCCGACATCTCTTCGTAAATCCAAGCAAATAAATCACGAAATTCTTTAAACAAGGAAGTATAAGTGACAATTTCGTCGGGAGAACACGAAGCTCCAATATGAACGTTCTCGACTATTCCAGGTTTCACTGAAA
Source organism: Picea abies (assembly GCA_900067695.1). Taxonomy (NCBI): domain Eukaryota; kingdom Viridiplantae; phylum Streptophyta; class Pinopsida; order Pinales; family Pinaceae; genus Picea; species Picea abies. Next base: position 7,242 of record CBVK0101034751.1, read on the forward strand.
TATATATGGGTATCGTGGGTGAAATGTTACTGAGTTTCCCTTCTGCAAACACATATCGTGTAGATTGGGGAACAGTGGATATAACAACAGCGGTCGACGGAGTCGAAATCCGCTGATAATTCTCAAGAGTTTGTTGTTCCAGAAACAATATGGAACGATGATGCCCATCGTCCCAAGGGGTTTCCTCCATGACAGACATGATCATCTTGTCAGTGGGAAAGATGACACGGAAAGGATCAGGAGACAACTCGTCAAAAGAAGAAGTAGGAAGGGTTGCCGATTGAATAGCTTGATAAACAGACTCGACCGGACTTAACGGCATGATGTCACCGAAACGAACATGATCTCCAAGATCAGGGACTAACCAAGGGTCAGCAGACACCGGAAGTTCATGAGGTACAATAGAGATCATATTAATAGAAGCAATAAATGGGTGTGGAATATCGGGTGGTGGTGGTATGGGGAAAGTACCCATTAACGAAGAATCTTTTAAAACACCGACCCTGACATTCTCGTAACTCGGTGGGGTTTTAGCGATGAAAGGCATGTTGCCAACAAGAGTATCAACATTAAAAAAGGCAAGTTGATCAACCGTAACCACTTTTCCCTGGTGATGAAATCGTACGACACGGAAAAGGGTTGACACAACAACACCCATAGAATCGACCCAGCTACAACCAAGTAGAAGATTATAATCTAGGGGGGTATCAAAAACTTCCACTTCCACTTGGACGGTATTACCTTCCAAAGTGACAGGAAATGATGGTAGAACACCATAAGGCTTAAAAACTGAGCCGTTGCAGGCTCTCAAAGTGTTTTGGGATTCATTTAAAGGAGGAGAGCCAATGGCTTTCCAACAAGTAAAAGACATTACACAGGTAGAGGCACCCTCATCAATAACAGTCCGGAAAATGCTCTTGTCGGTGACAACAACTTGGATTTGAAATGCAAGCTATGGGGGTAACCTTGGAATATGATCTTCCAAGTTAAAGACTATCAGATTCATATCTGTAGGATCAATGCCACCAATAGATTTCAACAGCGCCCTTCGTTGTACAGGACAAGACTGAAGGACTTCCAAGGTAGACATCGCTGAGGGTTCTTAGGCCAGATCTTTGACAATGCTATAGTTCTGGGTTTCCCGAGCATGAGGATTGAATGTCGACTTCTTAATGACACCTTTCGGGGGTGGTCATATAACTGTATCAAGGCTCAGTTGTTCGAGATGAAGAGGACCGTTTGTGGGTGGACTCAGTGGAGAAGGCTGTACCAGATCGGGAGGTAAGTCGTCAACCTTCTCCTTAGAAGGAGTATAGTCTTTAGCCCTAGTGGTAAGTGCAACATTATCTTTCGTGGAATCACCAGTGCACATCAAAACATAAGATGAGGTAGAAGTAGAAGGTTGGTTGTGGATGACCAACGAAGCTTGTTGTTGAGACAGGAAGGGTTGAGACAAGACTGCCGGAGTAGAGGATTTGGGTGTTCCTTGAAGGAACTTGTTAACCTCGGCACATCTCGGACAATTTTTCATGTAGTGATTGTCACCACAGATAAGGCAAGGGTAGCGTGGTTTGCGCTTATCCCGGTCATCAATAGGAGGTGATTTGGTTTGCTCATTCTGATTATTGTTTCTACTCTCCTTATTCTTGCCTCTCCCTTTTTTAGACTTATTTTTACTGGTCGGCGTAGATTGAACAACATTCACTTCAAAGGTTTTACCAGTGGGAGGAGTAGGAGACAGAGAACTTTGAACATTAGAAGAATTGGATTTAGGGGTTGTAGTTGAAACAAAATGTGAGTGGCTATGAGTGGTACCAATCACACCATCAGCTGCATGCGAGGCAGCGGGAGTAGTAGAAGTGTTGGAACTACCAGGACGAGGTAAATCAGGTAGTAAATCATACAAGGTTCCCATTTGCGAATAAACGAGATCAAGATACTGAGCACGACTAATAGCCTTCTCTTCTGTGACAACACCGCCCATAGCAATGTCTTTACCAATTTTTTTTACAAAAGACTTGGTAAACCATTCTGCCAGTAACTGATCAGAATGCTCAAGTTTAATGAGACGTTGTCTCCGTCGCCACTCATGAATATGATCAGATATATGAGTGCTCAAGATTTTTTTGAAGGAGGTTAAAATCTTAGTTCCGGTATCATAACGGATCGGTAACTGGTAATGTGTTAGAAAGGCCATTGCAAGGGTGTTGAAATCTGAAAAGAAACCTCATGGTAATTCAATGTACCACTTCGTCGCAGCACCTGTAAGAGTTTGTTGAAAAAGACGCAGTCGAATGGAGTCGTCCATCAATGAGTTGGAAGAACACCACAAATGGAAAGTCATGACATGATTATTTGGGTCCTCTCCCACCTTCCCATCGAATTTTGGAATATCCGATGGAAGCTTTGCAGGAATAGCAGGCCATTGGGGAGAGTGATGAATAGGATCATTAAGAATCCTAGACAAATCTAGCAGATCCAAAGTAGCAAGAAAAGGTAACTGCCGATTCACTTGTGGATACTGGTGACTTTGGGGTGGAATCCTTGTCGACAGACTAGTAGGAGCATAAGCAGAGTCCGTAGAGGGAAGCTCCGGGTTGATTTGGTGGTGGTTGGATAGGGTAGTAGCCCCAAGGATTAGAACCTTGAGTTTGAGCAGGGACCTGAGGTTGGGAAGTTTGACCTGAACCCCAAATAGGATTAGTCACACCTGGATGTGGTTGGCCTATAGTAGGGACAGCTTGCTTCCCCCCAGCATTTTGAGGAAAGTTTTGCATAAGTTTATTCCAATACTGGGCCAATGCAGGAGGTATGTTTTGTCCTAAAGGTGAGGTTGGTCCCCCTATGAAAGGGACAGTTCCACCCGAAAGTTGTGTACCAACCATAGGTTGTGTAGTAATTGTGTGATGTCTGGGAAAAGGAAAAGGAAACGTACTACCATGTCCACCAACAAGATTGTGCAAGTTTGGTGCAATAGTCAAAATAGTGCTACTAGTATTAGGATTGCCAGAAGGAAACTGAGGGAGTGTCGAGATGAAACCGGGAATAGGATGCCCAGGAAACTGAGGACCACCTGGAGAACTAGCTGGAGTTTATGGAGGTGTTGGATGGGAAACATTCAACAAAGGATTCAGTGCATGGTAACCAGGAGGTAAATTCGGGTTAACCTCAAGAGTTCGCTGGGTATTGATAGGGGCAAGAGTAGTTGCAGGAATCTCGGTTTGGACACTCATAGTATTTGTGAGATGGGCCATCTTGGGAGGAAGAACAAAACGATAAGTGGTAGTCTCTGGTGTAGTCTCTGGTTCAGGAGACACAAGAGGGTTGATTCTGTAGACAGGGGTTGACTCAGTACCAAACAAGACTCGTCGGAAATCACCTGACCAAAAAGGATCTTGGCCTACTAGACCGTGAGAAGTCCCAGCAGTTGATTAAGAGGATGTAACAATGGTTTCTTCAGAAGGATTTAATCGTCCAACAGGTCGTTCACCACGACGAATGCGATAGTCCTCTATAGTATGGGTTATTCGAAAATCAGCAAGAGGATCAGTGGAATCTACTTGTGGAGGTGGTGTAAAAACTTCTAGGACGTCACTTATGTCCACGTGTGGTAGAGTAACAAGGGGAATTTCACCCGGATGAGGAGAGTCCTCAGGGGTACCCTCAGGTGTTGCCATATGCAAAGGTTGTGAAGCTTCCGGATGTTCCCGGGACAAACCTTGCATCGTACGTGAACGTCGTGGGGGAGCAATTGTAAAGAAGTAACCAACTCCCCAATGAAAATCCTATGGTCAACTTTGAGAAACAAACAGCACACCCTAGTAAACAAAATCTAGAAGCAATCACCAAGCAAACAATACCTTCTAATATCGAAGCCACTAGTTGGTGATGAAATCCAATGTCGCAACAACGAGATGAGAAGGGGCGGGGCTAAGATGGGAAAGTTACGTTGACGACCTGCTTAACAGACTTACGCCCTGGTGCAAGCTCCCACACATAATCGTGGGTATACCCTC
>CBVK0101034762.1:0-21789 GCA_900067695.1 Picea abies
TTTTTTTTTAATATTTTATTGAATTTTGTTTTTTTTTTAGTTTTTTTTTTCATTTTTGTTTTCATTTTTTAAGTTTGAAGGTATTTTTTGTTCTTCTTTTTAACTAAAAAAAGTTTTTTTTTTTAAATTATTGTTTTGCACATAAATTTTAATTTTTTTTTCATTTTTTTTAGTTTTTCTTTATTTTTCACCATTTTGTTAAGTTTTTTTTTTTTTAAGGGATTTTGAATATATTTTTTTAAATGTGTTTTTGTCTTCAATAAAACATATATATATATATATATATATTTGTGAAGATTTTCTCCTTTTTCTTTATTTATTTTTTAATGTAAATTTAAGAAAAAAAAAGTTCGTAAATAAATTTTCAAGTGACCATTTAGGATCCAATTTTGGGTTTTTTATTTATGTAGGGATTTGTTGTCAAGGCCACAGTTTCAATTAGGTCGTAATTAGCTGCAATTTTAACATTTAAGAAAAACATTTTACTTCAGGTAGCGTCATGTTTTTATTTAGGTGTTGATTTTAAGGTTTTTATAAGCAACTATTTTATGTTTTAAGGCCATGCTTAAAAAAGGTTGTAATTTTGACCTGGTTAGAAAAACTGGCGCTACTGACAGCACCAATTTTTTATTTGGGGGTTGATTTAAAAGTTGTTTTGAGCAAACATTTCATCCTTTAAGCTCATGCTTGAAAAAAATTGTAATTTAAACCTGGTTACAAAAAATGATGCTACCGGTAGCACCACTTTTTGATTTGGGGGTTTATTTTAAAGTTTTTTTGAGCAACCATTTGATCCTTTAGGCCCATGCTTGAAAAAAGTTGTAATTTTGACTTGGTTACAAAAGATGGTGCTAGCGGTAGCATCACTTTTTGATTTGGGGGTTGATTTTCATGTTTTTTATGCAAAAATATGGGTTTTAAGGGCTAGAGTTCTCATTAAGTTGGTAACTATGTTAAGGTATGAAAGATCATTCAACAACTACATGAATACCCCAGTTCAATAGATAATTTTGTATGGAAGAATTATTTTGTATGGTATCATGATCGTCTATATTTATGTCAGAATTCCCAACTCAAATAAAAGGTCCTTCTGGAATCGCACACTTCTCCTATAGGAGGACATTCAAGATTCTTGAAAACATACCACGGGATCAAGAAGGTTTTTTTCTAGGAAGGTCTTAAAACAAATGTTCAAAATTTTGTGTCGGAATGTTTGGTCTATCAACAGATTAAAGGAGAGGCAATCAATACTCTAGGTCTCCTACAACCATTAGCTATACCAAATCAATGTTGGGAAGAAGTTTCAATGGATTTTATTATAGGTTTACCCAAATCCAAAGGAAAAACTATCATGGTAGTAGTGGATCGACTAATAAAGTATGCCCATTTTTTCTCTCTTTCTCATGCTTTTAAAGCAATTACAGTAGCCACAACATTTATGGAAATAGTTCAAAAGCTACATGGAGTCCCCAAGATTATTGTAAGTGATAGAGATCCAATTGTCACTGGAAAATTTTGGAGTAAATTAATTTCTTTTTTGGGTACTCAATTGGCTCATATCTCATCTTACCACCCTCATTCTGATGGGAAAACTGAGATTGTGAATAAATGTCTAGAATGATATCTTTGTTGCTTTGCATATGATAAATAGACACAATGGGTCAAGTGGTTTCCCTTGGTGGAATGGTGGTACAACATATCCTTCCATACTTCATCAAAATTGTCCCCATTTCTAGCACTTTATGGATATCATGCTCCATCCATTACATCACCCTTGAAAGGGCATACAAAGGTTCAAGCAGTGGAGGACCACATAGGGAACCAACAAGAGGTCCTCAANNNAAAGGTTCAAGCAGTGGAGGACCACATAGGGAACCAACAAGAGGTCCTCAAACTATTGAAGGAAAACATGGATATGGCACAAAATAGGATGAAACAACAAGCAGATCAACATCGTAGTGAAACAAAATTTGAAGTGGGGGATTGGGTATTTCTAAGGATACAACCATACAAATAGATCTCCCTCAAGCAACAAAAGAAGGACAATAAATTAGCACCCAAATATTATGGCCCCTATAAAGTTTTGCAAAGGATTGGAAGTATGACTTACAAATTGGAGTTTCCTCCATCTTCACGTGTACATCTAATATTTCATGTTTCATTCTTAAAGAAGCTCATCGGCAACAAGATCCCAATCCAAACTATTTCATCGGAGATCAATGAAGAAGGGGAAATCAAACTATAGTCAGAAACAATCCTTGAAACATGAATTAAGAAGCTAAGAAATCGAGCAATTACAAAGTACCTGATCAAATGGAAGAACCTACTAGTGGAATATGTGACATGGGAAGATGAGTTCTTTATACAGAATCACCCATGGTTAGTCAAGTGTTGAGGAAAACAATTTTTTGAAAGGAAAGGGCATGTTAATCCCTAGACAAAGCCCCATGTTATGTATAAAACCCCTTAATAAGCCCTAGATATTGAATTATTACATTTCTAGTGTTATAGGTGTAGGTCGGCTAAAGCCCGTCATTACACTCTTTCATCATAATTGTAACCAGTTGTCTCCTATATATATATATCAAGGACACCTAGTCTTAGGATCATCTTATCTCATCCCATATTGTATTTTGAATTGGATATATTGTAATAGGAGGTTTCCCCCTTGAAGTGGACTATAATTTATTGATTTTTTTAATCATTTTTAAGGCATTGGATCATAACAATCTGATGGTATGACTACTATGCTATCAAAATGAATTGGTTCCCAAAGATACCTTTAAAAGATGTAAATAAAATATAACTAGAAGTATTTTGGATAGAAGAAAATTAGAAAGTAGGTAAGAGCTAAATTTAGTTAAGTAGAATCACTTATAGTATTCAATGCACATTGTATATGTAATATGGTACCTAATTTCACTTAAGTTTTATACAATGCATAGAAAGTTAATTGGAGCATGCGTGGAGTATCAAGAGAAATAATTCGTACACGTCAATTTGGTGTCAATGAGATCACCAGTCAAAGACAAGTTAATATTTCTTAAATTGGGATCTTTAGATGATGACTTGCACTAATGTGATAGAGACTTAGGGTTTACCTCCACTTAGATTATTGACATTTTATGGGTTGTGGTTGGTTGAATTTATTTATTGACATTTGATGGGTTGGGGTTGGTTGAATTTATTTAAGCCTCATCCTAGTGTCCTTGTTTTTATTATAAGAGTTCAAGTGTTATTCATGTTAAGGGTAAATTAACATTACAAAGGAGATAAGGAAAATTCAATCCTTGATTTAACCTAAATAGGTGTGGGTTTCCCACAAATGGATACAACATGTAATTAACTAAATTGATATAAGAATACGATCTTTAATTTGGCATATCAACTAGCAATAAAAACATTCCTTGAAATCTAGAGAAGGCACGATCAAGAAAATATTTGATTAAACATTTTTCAAGCCCTTGAATGATCAATTCTCCTCAATATGTAGTTACCACCAAGTCACAGTTTTGTAATATTGACAATTCATAGTCCCCACTTATTAGCAGGTTTCTTAGTATGTATTTACCACTAAGTAGTATATTCCTCAAAATGTATGTTGCCACATTGAGTGAGGTGAATTCTAAGGTTTAGTTTTGAGGAATTATAATGGATTTTAATTGTGTTGACATTAATTATTTTTTTTGGAATTTAGAGTGGTTGTAAACCTAATTGAGATCTAATGTATAATTAGAGATTAATTAATTTATTTATTAAATTGAAATTTTGAATAGAAAACAAACATAATGTAAACACATCCATATTAATATGTCAAGGGCATCCAAACCTTGAACAGAATTTGACCATGATCAAATTGATAAGCAATCAATAGGTTAGTTATGAAAGGGGCATCATGTTAATCCCTAAACAAAACCCCATATTATGTATAAAACTCCTTATTAAACCCTAGATATTGAATTATTACATTTGAAGTTTTATATTTGTATATCTGATAGAAACCTCAATTACAACCTTTCATTATAATTGTACCCTTTGTCTCCTATGTGTGTGTGTGTGCACCAAGTAGGCCCAGTCTTAGGATAAACTTATCACATCTCATATTGTATTCTGAATTGGATATATTGTAAAATGAGGTTTTCCCATCTAAGTGGACTATATTTGTTGACTTCTTATCATTTTTAAGGCATTGGATCATGACATTTAGCATCATAGCATTGATCCTAGGGTTTTTCTTCTTCAAGCAAGTCATCTCGTAATTTTTTCTATAATTTTTTTTTGGGCCTCTTTATACAACAAAATTTTGAGGTTACTTAGAAGTCATATCAAGGTATTTGTGGTAAAAAATTTAATTCCTATATCGTTATAATTTCAGAGATATATCCTATGGAAGATATCATTTTTTACTCATCCTAAATCCAGTTTTAAATGAGTCATCTTGGGATTTTCGCTATAACTTATTTTTCTAGGAGGTTTCAGATAGTAAAATTTTATGGAGACTAGGTAGAAATATCCTATTAAAGGTGTTCCAAATTTCATATTATGTTTCACTATAATTTTGGATATATAGTCCATGTAAGACAAGGCTTGTGACTAATCCTGAAATCAGTTTTAAAAGAGTCAGCTTGACAATTTCGTTGTAACTGTTTTTTTGTGAAGTTTTCAACTCTAGAATTTTCAAAATCCTTAGGAGACATAATTAATTACATGTGACCAAATTTTCATATTTTCAATCATCATAATTTGTGATATATATCTTGTGGAAGTTTGGATTGTTTACTGAACCTAAAGTTAGTATTAAACAAGACAATTTTGTATTTTTGCTATAACGTTTTATCATTAAAGGTTCAAATTGTGAAATTTTTGGGAGTTTAAGAAGTCATATTAGAGTACTACATGTTGAAATTTCAAACTTACAATGGTTCAAATTTTAGAGATATATCAGGACAATGTTCAACCATCAAACATACTCCAATTTAAGGGTTTGAAAGGTACATAACTTACAATTTGCATAAATTATTATTGGAAGATTTGTTTTTGGTAATTAAAAATTTGTGACAAAGAGGAAAAAGAGGAGAATTATTATTTTCTCACATGAAAAAAGGTTCTAAAAAAAATAATACTAGCACTCCTCATAAAAACACAAGCATAACTTTTGAAGAAAATGAATACTTTGAAAACAGGCTAATCCAATTAAAGAACCAAGTTGATGAAATGAGTAGTAGTATGTTGAAACTAGTGGATTTATCACGTTCTCAAGAATCCCTAAAAAAGGAAAATGGAATATGAAATGAAAAAGAATATGTATGACATGAAAAATAATATGGATTAAAATAGGAAAGAGATGGAAAAGAATATGAATGAAAATAGTGTACATATGGAAAATAAGATGGATGAAACTAGGTATCAAATGGAAAAGAAGATGAGTGAAATACAAAAATAAATGAATTAAAATAAGGAAGAAATGAAAAAATCCATGAAGACCCTATAAACCATTCTCTTACAGAGAATCCCTAGCAAGGATATGGAGATCCAAGGAAATCATGAAAATAAGGAGAACAATGTGTTGAGATTCGATCACATATGGGGAGTATCTTATCACATTTGGAGAGCACAAATACTAAATATCAAAGTCAGGATCATTGATTACTCCAAGATCCACATCATCAATGCTTCATGTCATCACCAAGGAACCACTTCATTCCAAATATCGATATGAGGAAGTTTGATGGTAAAGATATTATAACATGGATATTCCAAATGGAACAATTCTTTGATCTACACCAAATGCCAAGATTACAAAAGGTACCTATTGCATCCTTGTATTTAGAAAATGATCTATTTGTGTGGTATCAATGGCTTTGTGAAAGAAAAATAATTCTATTATCTCTTGGTCCATTTTTACGGATGAATTAATATTGCATTATGGGGATATTAAGAGTAATAAGTTCTTTAGTCAATTGATAAATCTTCGGCAAAAGGGTCCAATTAGAGAGCACATTCAACAGTTCCAAAAGCTTAATCTCACAGTAAAGAATATTCTCGACGATAATTTGTTAGATCTCTTCGTGGGCACTTTAAAGGAGAACATTCAACCGAGGTGCGTCTCTTCAAACATAAATCCATAGAGCAAGCTTTCAGTATGGCAAGGAAAGTGGAAAACAAAAATATGGATACTAGAAGGGTGGTCAGTGATAACTATAGAGAGCACCATGTTCCCTCTCCTAAACTGAGAAGGTTGACACCTCAAAAAATGGATAAAAGAAGAAAAAATGGACTATGTTTTGATTGTGACAACAAGTACAATAAATGGCATAAATGCAATGAGAACATATTATTCTACATTTATTATGAAGAGGAAGAAGATCAAGAATTGGAACCATCACAAGAGATAGATCTAGAAGAGACGACTCCAACGATATCTTGTCATGCATTGACTGAAATCAATACTCCACGAACCCTCAAGATACAAGGATACATAAAAAAAAAAAAAAAAAAAAAAAGTAACAATATTGATTGATTCTGGTAGTACCCATAATTTCATCATTTACAAATTAGCAAAAGATGTCAATTGCTTTGTATACCCCGCACCAGAGTTTCAAGTAATGATTGTAGATGGAGGTACCATAAATTGTTCTGAGAAGTGCCATAGTACTAATCTCAACACGAGGGGAGTATTTTTTGGATAGTCCCATGATTTCCATCCAAATGGGTGGTGTTGATTTTTTATTAGGGGTCCAATGGAAATTGATCTTAGAGGTATCCAAGGGAAACCCTCTAAGGTGATAAGCTCTAATAACATGACAAAATTACTCAAAAAGGGACACCAGGTTGTAATTGCACAATTGTTCAAACATCTATATCCTTTGCTCCATTAGATCTCCAAATAGTTATCAACAATCATTCCAAGGTATTTGGTGAAATGCCTAAGGGTCTTCCACCTACTCGAGATCACGACCATGCTATTCATTTGCAACCAGGAAGTGTACCACTTAACATTAGGCCTTACATGTATCCATATGCATATAAGAGTGATATTGAGTGTATGATCCAAGAAATGACAAAGGTAGGAATCATTCAACCTAGCCAAAGTTCTTTCCCTTCACTAATGGTGATGGTTACAAAAAAGGATGGTTCATGGAGTATGTTTCAAGATTATAGACAACTCAACAAAATGACCATCAAAGATAAGTTTTTGATTCCTATCATTGATGAATTGCATGGAGCAAAATTATTTACTAAGTTGGATCTTTGTTCGAGATATTATCAAATTATAATGAGGCAGGAAGACATTCCCAAACAACTTTTAGAACACATGCATGTCATTATGAGTTTTTGGTTCTGTCATTTGGACTTACTAATGCCCCTTCAACATTTCAAAGCTCGATGAATTATATTTTCAGGCCCTTCCTTAGAAAATGCCTGTTAGTATTTTTTGATGACATACTAATCTACAACACATCTTGGGAAGACCATGTACAAGATGTTGACAGAGGATTACAACTATTGGAACAATAACAACTTTATGCAAAACCTTCCAAGTGTGCCTTTGGGGTTCAAGAAGTGAAATATTTGGGTAATATTGTATCTCATGAAGGTGTAAAAGTGGGCCCTAACAAAATCAAAGCTACAAGGGAATGACCAATTCCAAAAACCTTGAAGAAACTTAGAGGATTCTTAGGATTGACAGGCCATTACCACAAGTTTGTCAAGAACTATGGTCAAATAACACACCTCTAACAACATTATTAAATAAGGAATCATTTTCTTGCACTGAAGTAGCAACCAAATCTTTTGAAAAACTTAAGGAGGCTATGTGTACAACTCTCATCCTATCCACATTTAACTTTACAAAAACATCTATCGTGGAGTGTGATGCCTCAGGCCATGGAATTGGTGCAGTTTTAATGCAATAAGGGAGCCCCCTTGCCTTTGAAAGCAACCAACTTAAAGGAAAGAACTTACTCAAACCCATTTATGAAAAATAAATGTTGGCCATACTACATGCAATTTAGAAATGACACCCTTACCTGATAGGAAGACACTTCAAAGTAAAAACATATCATGATAGTTTGAAGTACTTCTTGGAGGAATGATTATCTTCAAAAGAGCAACAAAATGGGTTACAAAGATGATAGGTTATGACTTTGAAATTATCTACAAAAAAGGAAAACACAATGTTGTGGCAAATACCCTTTCAAGGAAAGAAGAAGAAACAGAAGGTTCACTATGTGAAATTTCTATTCTGCAATATGATTGGGTGGAAAAAGCAAGGATAGAATGGAAGCAAGATCAGAGGTATGCAAGATCATTCAACAAGTACAAGAGGACCCCAATTCATTAGATAATTTTGTATGGAAGAATGATTTGCTACGGTATCATGATCACCTATATTTACGTAAGAATTCCCAACTCAAACAAAAGGTCCTTCTAGAATTGCACACTTGAATGTCCTATAGGAGGAAATTTAGGATTCTTGACAACATACCAGAGGATCAAGTAGGATTTTTTTGGGAAGGTCTTAAATCTGATGTTCAAAAGTTTGTGCCTGAATGTTTGGTCCGCCAACATAATAAGGGAGAGACAATCAAGACACCAAGTCTCATACAACCATTAGCTATACCAAGTCAACATTGGGAAGAAGTTTCAATGGATTTTATTACAGGTTTACCCAAATCTAAAGGAAATACTATGATCATTGTAGTAGTGGAATGACTAACAAAGTATGGCCATTTTTTCTCTCTTTATCATCCTTTTAAATCAAGTACAGTAGTCACAACATCCATGGAAATAGTTTCAAAAGCTATATGGAGTCCCTAAGATTATTGTAAGTGACAAAGATGCAATTTTCACTGGAAATTTTTGGACTGAATTATTTTTTTGTTTGGGTACTCATTTAGCTCACAACTCATCTCACCATCCTCAATTCGATGGGAAAAATGAGATTGTGAATAAATGTCTAGAAGGATATCTTTGTTGCTTTGCATCTAATAAAATTACACAATGGGTCAAGTGGTTCCCCTTGGCAGAATAGTGGTACAACACATCCTTCCATACTTCATAAAAAATGTCCCCATTTCTGACACTTTATGGATATCATCCTCCATCCATTACATCACCCTTGAAAGAGAATACAAAGGTTCAAGTAGTGGAGGACCACATGGGAAACTAATAAAATGTTCTCAAACTATTGAAGGACAACTTGGTTATGTCACAAAATAGGATGCAACAACAAGTAGATCAACATTAGAGTGAAAGGGAATTTGAAGTGGGGGATTGGGTATTTCCGAGGCTACAACCATATAAACAGATGTCCCTCAAGCAACAAAAGAAGGACAATAACTTAGCACCCAAATATTATGGCCCCTATAAAGTTTTGCAAAGGATTGGAAGTATGGCTTGCAAATTGTAGTTGCTTCCATCTTCACGTGTACATTCAATCTTCCATGTAGTTACTTGCTTAAAGAAGGTAATTGACAACAAATGCCCACTCCAGACTATTTTACCAGAGATTAATGAAGAAGGGAAAATTATATTAGAGCTAGAAACAATCCTTGAAACAAGGATTAAGTAGCTGAGAAACTGATCAATTATGGAGTACCTTGTTAAATGGAAGAACCTATCAGTGGAAGATGCAACATGGGAAGATGAGTCCTTCATGCAGAAACACCCGCAGTTAGTCAAGTGTTGAGGACAACACTTATTTGAAGAGGAGGGGCATGTTAAAACCTGGACAAAGCCCCGTGTTATGTACAAAACCCCTTATGAAGCCCTATATATTGAATTATTACATTTATAATGTTATATCTGTATGTCGACTAGAACCCTTCATTGTACCATTTTGTTATAATTGTACCCTTTGTCTCCTATATATATACCAAGGAGACCTAGTATTAGGATCATCTTATCACATCTCATATTGTATTCTGAATTGAATATATTCTACAAGGAGGTTTCCCCCTTGAAGTGGATTGTATTCATTGACTTAATATCATTTTTAAGGTGTTGGATCATAATAGCTCATGCGTCGACCTATCATTGTACATCTATCACAAGAGAATGATAATTAGTTTAGTATATAGCTAAAGGCTTGCCTTAATTTCCTATTATAACATATAGCTCATTACATATGCATGGCATGAACGGTCTAGCCTCTTATAGCACAATCCCTTTTGTTCTCTTGTCTAGCATGAGCTCTATGTAAACATATGAATGCATGACAAGTTAAAGGCAATCAAATGAGTGACCAAAGAACTTCCTAAGCACAACCAAGGATCCCCTCAATAGTGTCAAGATAAAGCTTATATACAAGTGAAGTGTGTTGATAAGCATGAAGGTGATGTGTTGAATTATTCCTTTTAGTTTTTTTTTTCTCTTGCTCCATTTATCATCTTAAAAGGAGTAAGTTAGGTGGGAGCCACTTGTCATATCATAAACCCTTCTCACTCTTTAGGCAACCATTCCCATTTTTATATTAATTTATTGTCGATGTTACATCATGTTTGCATCATGGCAAAACTTATCAAATGAGGAAAAATAAAAATATTTCCTATAGTAATCATATTTATTAGTAAAACTTTGGCCTTGAACTTTTACCAATAATTTTACATAATCACGACTTATATGTTTAATACTTACATTATATTTAAGTGTTTTTATAAAGTCCACTTGACTCATGCAACATTATTTTCACCATGGTTCATGGAGCAAGACAAGGACACAATTAAGATACCAAAATGTGAGGATTATGAGAATTTTAGTAGATAAGTAAACAAGAGGGATAAAAGATAAATACAAGAGAGGAAAGAGGAAAGGAAAGAGTGTTCACGAGTAACTAGAATGCCATAATACATATATTATATTATATTATATTATATCAATAAAATTTGATTCCCCCCTTAAAGATGTGTGTGTTTGGTTTTGAATACTTTGGTGATTAACTATTTTGAGATTTTTGTGGTGGAAGTGGTTATTAGAATTGTTCGGAAAATCCACAATTGTCATTTTAATTTGTGTGATTGTTAGTTGTTTAACACCCATTGAGTAAATGATTTGTTGCATAAGGAGTTGTGATATTGGCACACCACGTTACACTGCATCACTTCGCCTACTTAGTGTTGCACACTTGGACAAAATAATGCCATGCTGGATTCTATGTGGTAAATCATGTTTGAGTTGTGTTACAATGGTTTGACATATGCACTATGTGTGTTGGTGTTAAGGTTACATGTTGATACTGGCATTAATTGAAGCTTCTTGATCTTAATATGGTGATGTGGCATGTCATCAACATTGGGCTTGTTTGACTAAATGCAAATATTTAATGTTAATGTTGAACTTGCCTTAAAATGCTTGGCTTGGTTTGAAGTTTTGGTACAAATGAGACTAGAATACATAATATTGGACATTCATACCAAGGCATACCTTAGTACAAATGTTGAACTTGCCTTAAAATGCTTGGCTTGAAGTTTTGGTACAAATGGAACTAGAATACATAATATTAGACATTCATACCAAGGCATACCTTGAACACTGACAACAAGTTTTAAGCATTATATTAGAACTTACAAAATACTTGGCTTGAAGTTTTGGTACAAATGAAACTAGAATACATAATATTGGACATTCATACCTACAAATGAAACTAGAATACATAATATTGGACATTCATACCAAGGCATACCTTGGACACTGATGGCAAGTTTTAAGCATTGTATTAGAATTTACATCGTAGCTAACCACGAGAGTAGTGATAACTGAAACTTAAGCTCCAACTTAGCACTAAGTCACAATTTCATATGCTTTTGTTTAAAATGAGACTTTATAATCATAACAATTATTTCAGAGTCCAAAAAGATATACAAGCACTTGAACCATAGTCCTTACACTTTGAGGAGCGAGAAAAGAACAGACAAACGGGCATAATCACCTAGCAAGAGAGTAGATGTAGCAGTTATAAATGACACAACTAAGATAATATATAATTTATTTATGTAAAGCGTATGGATAATTTTAAAGCCAAAGGTGGGTTTCGTTTTCTCTTCGTCTTCCTCTACTTATTGGACAAAAGCGAGTCTGTTGTACTCAAATCCAGGAAGGAAGAAGGGAATGGGGATAACAGTAGCAGCAGCAGGAGTAGTGCAGGCAAGTCTTCCATTTTACTCCGGAGAGTGGAAGGGATGCGATATAAAGCGTGCGAGGTATTGTCCTCATCCTTATCCCATCTGTTGCCATGGGTCTTCTTCCTCATCTGAGGGTGGGGAGAACAGAACATCATCCAACATGGGTGGCATTACGAGCGGTGCGGGCAAGAGGCTGCAAAATTACTTGGAATTCCACAGAGGGAAAGCGAACATTAACAGCAATGTTAATGCCAACTCCAACACTACCCAGTGGGATTGGGATCGATGGCAGGAGCACTTTTCCGAGGTGGATGAACACGAGACTCTCAGCTCCGTTTTGAAGGTATTCATCTCGATACATCCTTATTCAAGTGTTCACAGAAATCACGATAATCACTTATTTGGGTCATGTTGGCATGTAATCATTTGGGTCATTTTAAGTGCTTGTGCAAACTTCCTTTGGCTTAGGTGCCAGGACTGACGGGTATCTATTTGGCCAAAATTGTTTGGTACTTGCACCTGGTGCATCCTTTTCAAAGTTATATCGGGGAGTGTCAGGCCATAGTAAGTACCAATTTTGGTTGACAACTTACTGCCAGACGGACGATTGTGCGATTGAAATGGTTTATAAGGCATTACTTACACCAAAAGCTTTGCCAATATTCAAGCTGTCTTTGGCGTGAAATTCCCTGTGGATGTGGGTGGATACTATAGCATCCTTCCTCTCTAGTACTAATACAGGTTTTGGTGTCATGCTCTGTGAGCCCTCTTTGGCTTGTCGTTGTTGTCTATGCGATGTTATAGGCTATCTTTACAGTCCCATATCCCTATATTGGGATTTCACTCTACACTAATACTCTTCTTTTTTCAATCAAACTCACCAGTGAATCAATTCTCTGTTAGCCGGGGCTACTTTTACCGGCTCGAAGGCATTATTGGCATTGTTAACCTTGCCTGGATACGCTTTTGGGCTATCTTCTCTTTTACCTTCCATCTTCTTTTCATCCACTTTTTCCTTTTCATCTTATTTTTTTAGAATCTTATAAGCTCACTCAATTTCTTTCCTATCTTCTGCATACATTATAAGAATGTTTTGTTTGAAGTTTTCCAATTCATCATTGTCTTCATGAACGTGTTTAGGCAGCAGTGCAGTGGAGGGCTGTTGTTATTAGGTCATAGGCCTTTTTTTTGAACTTGGCCTGGAGGTCCTTTTGGGCAATCCTATTTCAGTTACCTCTTTTTTTGCCCACCTGTCCTGTTTTCTATCATCTTTTCCAGATATTCTTGTAATGGCATTTGTGTGATCTGACTTGCTTGATCACTTACCTTTTTACAGCGTACAAATTGAGGGTTTACTTTCATAAACATTCCAAGATTGTCTTAAATGGCTACTTAATGATAATTTATATTTGTATTTTCTTGAACTGTCTAGTTATTGATTCATAGGTTACTTGTCCAAACTTTGTATCTTTAAAGCAGCATATGGTTGTAAGTGCCATTGTTAGTCAAAGTGGAGCACACAGAAAAAGGATAAGCCCATAAAATATGATAAATATGTTCAATGTTAAATTACAACAGTAGTTTATTATTTTCACACATTTGTCTATGGAGTTCTGTCTATACTAATTATGTTTTTTAAATATATTTAACTATTTTGTTTTTAATCTTTTAATTATAAACTTCAATAGTCAAGATCTTGAGCCTTCAGCCCACTAATGATCATACAAAGAATTATAACCTATATCTACAAGTACAAACAAATTTTGGGCCCAAACCATATTACTCCAGCTTGCATTTTTAGAGAAGCCCCGAATTTCTAAAACTACAGAAATGATAAAAACTTGGGCCAATCCCAAAATGCAATCACAGACATTCCTTTCTTAATAGGTTGTGAATTGTTGTAGGCAACTCGGTTTCCTTGGTTGTGCTTGTGAAAGGCCATTTCTTTCTGGATTGTAAATTTGGAGATCTCTGCGATAAGTCAGCTACACAATGTTCTGACTTTTTTAGGAGATACTGCCACTATGTCAGCAATTCTCGTTCATATCCAACAGGATAAAACTGATTTTTCATTGCTCGCTTGGATTCTTCCCAGATAGCAATCCAAGTTTTCCTTACTATCATTGTCTTAGGAAAAAGCTTTCTCACCATAACAGTGCATGCCCAGTCCTCTTCAGTTAGACAAAAAAGATCTATGTGGATGTGTACTCATGGCAAGTGATGTATCTTCAGTTAGACAAAATAGATCTATGTGGATGTGTACTCATGGCAAGTGATGTAGATATTTAATTGGTGTAACCAGTTGCATGGTTTCTCTATTTCCAAGCTTTTGTTGAATGGTTTGATGTCTAGTTTCGCTTTTAGCCTGAAAATAATCTGTTTTCCTTTTTTCTCAGTAAAAAGGAAACCTCATATTAAATATACATCTTTTGGCATCCTCTCCCTGTGACATGCGATAATAGTGAACATATAGTAGAACCAAAATTGGGGATGCTAAAGAATTGTGCTTTTTATTGAACCCTCCGTACAAACAATTTTTTTATTCTCGATATTGTTTGAGATAAACATATGAAAAGATAAAGACAATTGGGCACATCATAGTGGCTTCACCAAAATTCGAGGATTGTTTATCTTGAACCCTTATGTGTCCATCACCTTGGGATGTGCATATTGGTTGTGGTCTATTGGTCCCCTAGGTGCATTATCTACACTTTGTGGAGTGCATTACCTACACTTTGAGCAGTGGCGATCTTGGAAATACGATCTAATAGGAAATTCACGGTTCTAAAGAGCTCATGTACTCGTGTTTACCCACTCGTTCTTGAAGAGTCCACCAATATAGTGGGTTTGGAGTGAGGGATTTTGCCTCTAGTCTCATCACGATCTAGGCCAAAGACTCTAACCCTGTTGTGTAGGTGATGGGGGATGTTGGGCATGATGCTATAAGGTCTCAACTTGATTATCTCAGAAGTATCCTTGATCTCTATTCATCTCCATATGAGCCATGGCTAAGAATCTTGACACCTCCTTGAACTCATTCGAAGTCTCATCTATCCCTCTACACTTTGCTAAGTTTTTTTCAGTGATGTTAGAAGTATCCTTGATCTCTATTCATCTCCATATGAGCCATGGCTAAGAATCTTGACACCTCCTTGAACTCATTCCAAGTCTCATCTATCCCTGTACACTTTGCTAAGTTTTTTTCAGTGATGTTATGAGAGTGCCTTGCTCTTGTTGATTTATGGCTGCTCAAGGTGGAACAATGACGAAAACTTTGTCACTTTGAAAGGCAAGAGACACACTTGAACAATATGCTCTTGATCGTGAGCGATCTAGGATATTGTTGTGCCAGGCACTACAACCATCCATTTTCCAGATTTCCATTGCGTCTTCCTTTCGGGAAAATGGAGCACCCTTCTTTTTTGGAAAGAGTCTTCCATCACCCTCTCTCTTTATCTCAAGCCTATTTGAGAGGTCTTACTTATTAGAAGAAAAACATTGGCAAAAGAGATTAATTGAAGAAATCATTTTTTTGAGCAAGTCTGGGAAAATCGGCCAAGTTTCCTCGAACTTCTCCGTTGTACATCGGAGGAGTTCCCTCACTCCCTTCTATAAACCTTATCTATCCTGCAAGTTGCCTCCAACACCTCCGATAGAATTAGAGGAGTTGGCTCAAACTCCTCCGATGTCCATCGGAGGAGTTTCCTCCAAGTCTGCCGATGCGTTTGGAGGACTTTAGTGTAAGTTCTCCGATGAACATTGGAGGACTTCCCACTAAGTTCTCCTATGTTCATCGAAGGACTTAGTCCTAAGTCCTCCGATCATTAATATCATACCAACCCCGCATTAAATGCAAAACTCGCCGATCTATATATTTACCAAACAATTTGAACTTTTCATTATCCTGCTAAGCTGTAGAGGTGAGAAGAGATCTATCTAGACTAAGAACACCTCGAGTCATTGCATCCACACTCACAACCTATCAAGGGCTTCCACGTTACAGTAGGGTTTCCAGGTTTGTCTCGACACTTCGACACCTTGCTAAGGTTAGGGTTTTTCTTTTGTTTATTTTCATGCTTAGTTGTTTCTTTACATTGTCGCACCACCCTCTTATTTATTTCTTGTATTATCCCAAACCCGCTTTGCAAATAACTCTCCCCAACCATCGTTAGACCGTTTGTCTTCACCTTGACAAGAGTTTCAAGGCTCCCATTCTAACCTAGCTAGCATCTAAATTGCTCAAGCAACATCAAGTGTCAACCCTAAGAAACATTTTCTTTCCTAAGAAGGGCATCGATGACACTCGTAACACTTGACTACAACTTCCATCCGAAGCATCGGGAATTGTGACTAGTTTTATGTGTCTAACTCTCGGAGACCAAAAAACGCGATCCTCTTTCTCTTTTTTTTCTTCGGACCATTTCATGGTAACTCCTTCAATCATATCGGAGGAGTTCTTGTTAACTCCTCCGATATGATCGGAGGAGTTCTAAGTAACTTCATTGATTGTCCATATTTCGGAAGATCAAAACTCAACTCCTCCGATGTGTTATCGGAGCAGTTGGAGTTAACTCCTCCGATGTGTTATCGGAGCAGTTGGAGTTAACTCCTCCGATGTGTTATCGGAGCAGTTGGAGTTAACTCCCCTGATTCACATCGAGGGAGTTGTCCTCAACTATGTTGATCGGAGCTAATTCAATCAACTCTTGACCTTGCTTGGAAGCCTTAGCATGAACTTCCCTAAAACAAAATCGGAGACTTTGACACTAACTCGTTCGATACCCATCAGACAACTTGTTATCAACTCCTCCAATTTGCATTGGAGGAGTTAATCTCTAAACCTCCGAATTTGCCTTATGAGCACATTTTTCACCCATTCTTCTTCAAATTTTCACCAAATTGCTCAAACATGCCTGCCATCACTTTATCATCTTCAGATGATGACTCTTTACCCAATGATAGCCCCAATAAGTTTTCTAGTAGTTCAAATTCTTAATTCAATTTCATATTGTGTGTAAATTTAATCTCCGTACTGAGCTCATTTTTCATGCAGGTTCAAGTATGTCGCCTCGAAAGAAGACAACAAGCAAGGTACTTGGGATCGAGGCCTCCGGTAGTGGCCATCAAGCGGAAGGCGAGCCAAAAATAATCAGAGCTACATACGATGATACATCAGGACTTCTGAAAAAGGATGAAGAGACACTGCAGTGGGGAGATGTATACCATATGTTCAAGAAATTAACTTCTTTGCTGAAGTTGAAGAACCATATGAATTCTAAGTGTTCAAAAACATCAGGAAGTCAGGCATTTTCAGAGTAGAAGCACATTCGACGGTGTTCCCCAGGAAGTCAGGCATTTTCAGAGTAGAAGCACATTCGACGGTGTTCCCATGTGCAGATGTCATCAGATGGATTTTGAAGAATGTCGATGTAAACGATAGATACGTTTGCAATGCCAGGAAGGACCCCATAGCTTCATTCAGACCTGAATACTTGGCCAAGTGTTATCACATTGAAAAGGGAAGTAAGAAGCTGGATAATAAGCTTCTTAATGAGTTTGAATACACACTAAAGGGTCTGTTTCCCAAATGGTATAGGGCCGACAGACAATTCAAATACATGCCCAAAGGAGGATACCCCACAAGCTCCCTGAGAAGGCCTTATCAACACCTAGTAGCTATGTTTTGTTGACTATATGGGGAACCTAACGCGTCTCGATTCTCTTTATCGTATATGCCCTTGATATACTACTGTGCATATGAAGGGATATCATTCAATTGGGATGACATCCTATCAGAAAATCTCACGGTGGCTATCTCTGCGGTAAAAGGGGCCCAACTCAGAATGTTTCCAAGCTTTTACATCTCCTCGTACCTCTTGGACATAAGTACCCTAAAATGGGGTGGAGTTGGCAGCCATCTGACCTGACAATTCATGTGTACTGTAAAGTGCTCTGGAAGCACAAAACCACACGGAATACAAGAAGATATGTGAACATTTTCTGCCCCCTTTATACGAATTCATATTTTGCACCGCTCCTCCTTACATGATCGATAAAGCTATAGCAGTCATAAAGATAATCGAAAATTGGTATCTCATGGAGCACAACACATATATAAGAGTGTATGGCGCAATAAAGCCACCTCATCCGCTTCCCCGATTTGTGCCTGACAAGCTTATACTCCAAGAGGTTGCATACGAGACATCATACACGGGGTTGGGGGAATGTTATATCAATTGAAAAAAGCAATCTGGCCACCGCTACCCCTATATGTTGGTAATTACTTCTTCGAGAACACCAAGCAAGCCCAAGTAGAGGTAAATACTGTGCTATCTTATCACTTCGGAGAAGAGCGGTACAAAAGACATGACCCCAAAAATATTGTGAGAGACCACTTTGATAAGATTGGTTTGCCCTGGGAATATACCACAGACATCTGGGAAGAAGAAGAAGTGCACTAGAACGCCTGAAGTTATGACGAAGTCATCTTCAACAGGTGTGGCCAGCCAAGAGGGAGGATCGCAGATGAAGAAAAGGCTAGTGAAGAAGCCAAGAAGAAGGCAGAGGAAGAGGAAGCTGAGCAATCACCCTGCACTTGCACCTCGATACACTCAGGGTTAGCGGAAGAGGTAGAGGAAGTCCCAACTGATAAGAAGAGGAGGGATAAGGAGAAAGTCCTAAAAAAGAAGAATAACGCAGGGAAAAAGAAGCAAAAGATCGATGCAGACAAGGCTAAAGCCAAAGCCGAGGCAGAGGCAAAAGCTGCAGCAAAACGAGAGATCAAACAAAAGGAGTAGGCAACAACAAGAGCGACAGTAGAACAAGCAGAAAAGGCAGCCAAAGAGGCATCAGACAAAGCGGCTGAAGCAAGAAGACAACAAATGGACGCAAAAGACAGAAGAGGGGAAACCCACCCAATGGAAACAAACATCCCGAAGACATCAACCGCAGGCGAGGACACAAATATAAGAGGCAATGGTTTAGGAATGGGACTCTGGACACCATTCCAACCAAGTGAAATGCTTGACTTAAGAAGCTTCACCTATGACAGTAGAACTGGTAGGATCATGCAGGAACAGGTGAAGAAAGTGCCAACAACGGAAGGGATGCCTTTATCGGTTGTCACACATGTCCCTGTGATAGGAGATGTGAGGGAAAACCCCATAGCAATGGCTATGGTAGGCTCTACATTCATGAATACTAACGTGGATAACATTCAAAGACTGTGCCAACAAAATGAGGAGAAAGAGGCAAGAATCAGAGAATTGGAGGAAAGACTCGAGCGAGTCAGAATTGATGAACGCAACCTTCAAAGTTTTAGAGTTAGTGCTGAGAAGGTCAGGAGAGAACTAGAAGAAGCTATCATAGACATGTATGCTCACCTGCACCTCTTTCAAGAAGCAACCGCTATAATCATAGAGCAGAATAATAAAATACAAACAAAACTGACACAGTACAAAACTATCCGAGAAGGCATTGACATCATCGACAGATGGATCACTGAAAATCCCGATGCACCTCCAGAATTGTACCGACCATCAAAAGCAGAAAGAAAAATGGACTTGTATGCACTTGATCATTGTCAACAGGTGGGGTAGAGAGCTAATAAGGAGGTTACCAAATCAATGACAATATGCTCAAGGATAGACAAAGCTGCGCAGGAATTGATCAAGAGCAGTTGACTACCAAGGCTAGACGAGCTCGGGAAGAATCTCGTGACAGAAGAACTAGTAGACAAGGTGCATGACAACACAAATCAAAGAAAAACAGTGGTTGAAGTAGTCACTGCCATCTTCACAGACCTCATAGATTAACACTTGCTGCAACCGGTGAAACTCCATACCATGATACAAGCTTTCATGATGACACTAGCAAAAGACATGAGTACCCTTGAGGACAACATGGCCATGAACAACACAACTCTAGAACAACTAACTTACAGAAGGATTAGATCCCTGTACTATCAACTAGAAATATGGACAGCATACATCAGGGATAAAAATCCTTGAATGAAGACAAAATAGCGGCCAAAAGATGTCAACACCCATTTCCTATTTTGTCTCTTTCCCAACCAATCTCAATTTTGTTCTTATTGTACACTTGTCACTAGGAAATAGGAAGCTGAACCACTTTTGTAACCGCCTCTTCAAGAGGAAGGCAAAGAGTCATCCAACGGTTACTAAGAATTGTATAAGAAAGAACAGAGGCTCATTTTGTAGAGGCTTTTTCCTCCTCAAACATTGTCTATTTCCGAACTATTTTGGGAACACAGTGTCAACTAAAATTGGAGAGTCTTTCATAGAGTTTTTTTGCACTATTGTTGAAACTGCTAATATTGAGAAGCCCCTCGGGCCAATTTTCTGAAGAAGGGATACTTGTGTGTGGATACATCTGTGCTGTGAAATTATTTCGAGTGAAGATGAATGCTGTTCACATGGACAGTAAGAATGCTTGTTTGCTTATAGATTAACTCTTATGCACTCTGTGTTATTCTGAGGTTTTAAGTGTTTCTTTGAATATCTTTAAGTCTTGAGATTGCTGAGTTGTGAACGTATGCATTGGTATAATTTAGACTGTTCTGGTTATACATGTTTGCATGCACTTGTTTCCGGTTCTGCTCTTCTATTTCAACTATCTGTGTGGGAGTTTGTGCAGAATTTGGTTTCATTTACAACTCGCCGGTTACTTTAGCATGCTCCTAGCTAGGATAGATTATAGTAGAGTAGCAATAGATTAGTTTGTTTTCAATACATAGTCTTCATCTACATCTTTGTTGTTTTCAATACATAGTCTTCATCTACATCTTTGCATTGCATATTCACTTA
Organism: Picea abies; assembly: GCA_900067695.1. Classification (NCBI taxonomy): domain Eukaryota; kingdom Viridiplantae; phylum Streptophyta; class Pinopsida; order Pinales; family Pinaceae; genus Picea; species Picea abies. The sequence goes on from CBVK0101034762.1 coordinate 20,948, forward strand.
TTCACTCATCAACCATCCTCATCGGTAAACCGGACCGTAACTGGCCAAAAACCCCCAAAACAGTATCAATGGCAGCCAGGCCAAATTTCGGATGGGACTTCTAATCCAAACAGTGCATAGTCTAGTTGGGACTGTGTATTGGGGAGTACCCTTTGCTGTTGTTGGACAAATTTAGACCCATCAACAGATATAAAGCCTTCATATCTCATTGAAGTGTTGGTGGAGCCTTGCTTGTCCTAATAACTTATATGAGTGATGTTTAGAGTATTGTCTTGGGGCCTTGTGTCTCAGTTTTCCCCGCTGGGCTAGGTCAACATCCAAGTAGCATAAATCTTGGCTTGAAAGGGTTTTGTTAATGTGGAGGTGAAACTTATCATTTTGGATTGTTGCTATATGCCTGGCCACCATTATCCTCAAGGGTTGTTGCATTGGTGGCTAGAAATTATGCATGTAGAGAGGATATCAACTGGGTGAAAAACTTGATTTGTTGTGCATTATTGTTTGAATTTTTGTAGACCTTTTTCCGAATGTGATAGCCTTGTTTTAGAGGAAAAATGCACTCTAGACTCATAATGTGATCGCCTCCTTAAAGGGCTGCCATTTGTTAGCTTTCATGTTGGTTCTTCAAATTGAGGGCTTTGTAGGTTGTTCACCAATGATTCCAAGTAGCATCAAACTTGGCACTAATATCAAATTGATCTGAACTGTGGGTTGAGTTTGAGGGACAACCGAGATTCTTGAGAGGAATTCGGTTATGGGAGTGTTAGCACTGTTTTCTGCACCTTAAATCAAATCTGAACTAGGAAGAAATCTGCACAGAAAAAGTGTTAATTTTAGGATAT
>CBVK0101034771.1:0-18019 GCA_900067695.1 Picea abies
AATTGCTTCTTTATATTTAGAATCTAATCAATTTGTTTGGTATCGATGGCTTTGTTCTCGCAAATCACTTGTCACTTGGACGATTTTCCCAGAAGAAATGATAACACACTATGAGTATTAAAATCGCATCGGTGTTGATATACAAGGAACTAGCACTGATCTTAATATTATTTTAACCAATAATTATAATAACAAAAAACCTATATCGGTGTGTTTAATTAATAAATGCATCAGTGCTTTTGTATCTCACTTCTTCCTCGGTGTGTTTTGTATATCATACACCTGTAGAGTTTTTTTTTTAACACACCAGTGCATGGTATCATAGATTCTCCTGGTGCTTTATTCTTATTAAGACATTGGTGCATTATTACTTATAAGAGCACCAGTGCCCCAATATTTTTTGGACAGCCCCGGTGATTTCTTGTAATGTTAAGCATCGATGCTTTAAGTTATAGAACGCATTAGTGCTTGGTTTCATATATTCCACCAGTGTGTTGTTTTTATTGTATAAATGCATCGGTGCCCCAATATTTTAGAATTGACCCAGTGCTTTCGATGTAATGGAGGCATTAGTGCTTTATGTTAGAGAATGCATCGATGCGTATAGACCATGAAGCACACCAACTAGAAAAACATCCACTACAACCTCTACCCACCCAGTGTTGTTTAGTTATGATGAAGTTCTATTTTAATCTCTTCAAAAACATCTGATACCAAAAATGGATGTTTTCGTGGAGGTGTTTTTGACAATTTTTAATAATTTTGTAACACTAAAAACCTTCGCTATGTTGGAGATACTTCACACACACCTAGGAATTATTTTTCCTAAGGTTTTCCCTATTTTTACTAGTCATTATTCAGTATCCTATAGTCTAGGGAGAATATTCCTCTAGGAGAATATTCTCTTCAGTTCACACTTCAGTTTGATTAGTTGAGTGGAGTCTAGATACCACATTGGGATCATCACCATGCAACATTGGGATCATCATCAGCTAATGTGTATTGTCCTTGGGATTATCACTATACTAGTGCATTACTCATGATTCCCTCATCTCATCTTCACTTCACTATGTTTCAATCAGTAAACTAAAGACTGAGAGACTATTTAACTCAGACTAGGTGGCAATTCACTCTCGTAACTGCCTGAGAGACTAGACTAGGTGGAAGTTTACTCCTGTAATTATCGGTGTGTGTCTAGATCACACTATACCACCACTATGGTGCATTGGATTCTCCTCCAGTGTGAATTAGTTGAGTTATACAGAGTATATCATGTGTAAATTACCATTCATTCATTTGGTTAATAGAATTCTTCCATTCTTTCTCTCATGTTTCTCTCTTTTATCATTTCTCTGTAAAATGTGTATGTATTCTTGCTAGCTAGATATTATATATGCAGGTTCATTCAAATTTAAATGGTATTAGAGCCGATGGATCGCTAGTAAAAAGACACACTAGATTATTTTTGCAGGTACCGAAGATTTAAGACAGTGGAAAAATGGAATTTCCAAAAGAATTCATTCTTACACCGTATAATTTCTTTGCATGGAAGGAGAATATGATAGTGCATATTCGAAGAAACAAATTATACAAGTTAAACATGAACACAAATACCGAACCCATATCATCCATAGAAAAATTCAAGTATCTAAATCGAATGGATGAAGCATTTGGAACTATTTGCAGTCTCATTTCTCCTGAACTCTTATTTCACACATCCTCCTGTAAAACCCCCAATGAAGCCTAGACCACCATGGATGGCCTTTTTGGAAAATAGGACGAGATAAAGAAACACATGCTCAAGGTGGAATTGTTCACTTTGGATCCAAAAACCTTCGACAATATCCAAGATTTCTTTACGAAATATAAGGATTTGTTGTCGCAGCTCAAGCCTTGCAGGGCTGATAAATATAAGCAGGAGAAACAAATGGTTCTTACCATTCTCTCCAAACTTGGTCTGGAATACTTAGCGTTTGTATCCAAATTTCATTCAGTTAGGATCGCCTCTGGAGCCACCTAGATGATGCCCTCTCTTGAGGCCTTTATCGAGTCTCTGACACAAAAGTGGAATAAGCTCATCAATATGGGAAAAATCAAAGGCCCAAAGGTGCATGCACTTACTGTGAAAGATGGTAGCATTCATAAAAATCACAAATATAAATACGAAGACAAAATGAAATCATATGCAAATCCAAAGAAGGAAGGGTACTCAAAACTCTTCAACGATGCCTCCAGATCCAAAGGTGGAAAGGGAAGAAAAGGGGAGAAATGCACTTACTGCCATAAAGGATTCCATCCAGAATCTACATGTATGGAGAAAAATATGGATGAAATGGCCCAAATACTTCAACAAAATAACCTTGGATATCGTATACCCAAGGGTGACAAGGAGAAGAAACCAGAAGATCAAAATCCCAAGAAAGGAAATTCTAGCCATGCTTTGATTGCCATCAACTCCTCTCTCGATGCTTGGATTGTAGATTCAGGACCATCACACTACATGAAAGACACAAAAGAAGTCTACTCTTCATTGGATTCATGCAAAGGTCCTCCTATTCTGAAGGGGGGGGAATCTCCATTCGAGGTCACCAACAAAGGAAGAATTGAACTTACAATTGGAAGCTTCGCAAATGTGCTTCACATTCCCAAACTTTCTATCAGTATTCTCTCTTTGTATCAGATTACAAGCTCCGACACTGGAAAGAGATTTGTATTCACACTTGATGTTGTGGATATATATGACATGCAAACCAATTCCAAGGTTGTTACTGGTGAGGTAAATCATCAATCCAGACTCTACACATTTTCTGAATTTATTGAACCAGATTCTGCATTACTGCTTACCCATGTTGATGAAAGAAGTAGGATATGGCATGAAAGGTTTGAGCATTTAAATTTCATATATATGCAATATCTTAACAAGTAGGAAATGGTTGATGGTCTACCTGACATCCACTTCTCCAAAGGAATTTGTGAGGGATGTGTTCTTGGAAAACACCCTCAAGAGAAATTCAGCAAAGGAAAGACTCAGAAGGATTCCTTTCCTTTAGAACTAATCCATAGCGACCTCATGGGCCCTTTTCTGCATCCATTAATCAATAAATCAAGGTACGTGCTCATTTTTGTTGATGATTTATCACACTTCACATGGATTTTCTTTCTCAGACAAAAATCAGAGGTCTTTCAACACCTCAAAGATTCAAAGCCCTTGTTGAGACATAGTTAGGAAAGAAGATCAAAGTCCTCCGAATAGATAATGAGGGAGAGTATGTCAACCATGAGATACATAATCTTTGTCATGAGGTCGAGATTCAGTTGCAACGCATGGTTCCTTATACTCCACAGCAAAACGGGGTTGTTGAGCAGAAAAATAGATCTCTAAAAGAGATGGCATCTTCCATGCTACATGCAAAGTCAATTCCACAAAGATTATGGGCTGAAGCGCTTAATTTTGCAACCTACATCCAAAAAATATCTCCCCGTAGATCTGTCAAGGATAAGACCCCCTAAGAGGCTTGGAACAGCCTCAAATCGAAAGTGACCCACTTTCATATATTCTCTTCTCATCCATGGGCTAGGATTCCCTCAGAGAAGAGGAAGGCACTTGATCCACAAATCACAGAGTGTATCTTTATTGGATACCCCAATGGTGTGAAGGGATACAAACTCATTGATATTTCCTCAGACCTGCTCATCATTGAGCGGAGTGTCCAATTCGAGGAAAGTGTCTCGCATGTGCCTCAGCAGCCACATGTAGACACTTTTTTTCTTCTGCTTTTCAGAGATCATGAGAATTCACATGACAACTCTTCTTCAGATGAGAGTTATGATTCAGATGATTCAGATATTGATTCGATATAGTCATATACAGAGTTAGTGTATGCATATGCAGATGCAAAGCTATGTCATAGGCCTAAGTGGGCCAAGACTATTCTTCAGGATGTAGGAGATCTTGTTGGAGATCCAACTGATACTAGAAGGACTCAATCTTATATCGAGGAGCCTCCTCTTGCACTCATGACCACTAAATCGATACCACCCAAGAATATTTTCTTGGTTCATTCTTCAAATCCACAGTCCTAAGGCAAGGCTGATGGAAATCCCTTTTGGGAATCCACCATGTAGGAGGAGTAAAACTCTTTCCTTGAGAAACATACTTGGGATCCGGTTCCCCTTCCTTTAGGAAGGAAACTTTTCAGGTGTAGATGGGTCTACAGGACCAAGAGTGTAATGGATGGAAAAGTTAGCAAATACAAAGTTGGGCTAGTTGCCAAAGGCTTTCCGCAGGTGCATGGCATTCACTATGATGATACCTTCATTGCAGTAGCGAAGATGGATTCCATACATTTGGCACTTACCATTGCATCATCCAAGGAATGGTAAGTCCAACATATGGATGTGAAGAATGCATTTCTTCAAGGTGATCTCTCTGAGAAGATCTATATGGAGCAGCCCCAGGGATTTGTGCAAGATTCATATTTGGTCTGTCGACTGAAAAAGTCTTTTTATAGCCTCAAGCAGGCCTCAAGTGCATGGTATGCCAAGATGGACTCCTACCTGTTGTCACAAAAATCTATACATTGTAAGTCAGACCTTAATGTTTACATGCTCAGGATGACTGATTCACTTCTACTCCTAGTTTTGTATGTTGATGATTTTATTATCACCAGTTACTCGAATTCAACAATTTTTTTAGTCAATAGGATTTTGCATGACAGGTTCTTAATGATGGACATGGGTCCACTACAATTATTCCTTGGACTTGAGATCATTCAGGATGCATCAGGCATCAAACTATCTCAGTCCAAGTATGCACAAGATCTCCTCTAGTTATTTCACATGATAGACTAGGAATCTGCCCCGACTCATTTCCTATTAGGAGTCAGACTTGAGGATGGAGGGGACACTCCACTAGTGGACAACACATTGTACAGAAAGCTAGTGGGGATCTTGTTGTATCTCACACACTCCAGACCAAACCTCTTCTATGCAGTTGGAGCAGTCTCCAGGTTCATGTAAGAGCCACATGAGCTACATTGGAAGGTTGCAAAGTGTATCCTTCGATATGTATAGGGCACCATCACCTTTTGGATTCACTATGCAGAAGAATCTACATTAGACCTCATCAGGTTCATTGATACTGATTGGGTTGTCAATAGCATTGATCACAAGTCCACATCTAGTTACTCACTCAGTCTTGGTTCTGGTCCTATCTGTTGGTTGAGAAAGAAGCAGGTTGTTATTTCTCTATCTTCAATTGAGGCCGAATACATAGGGGTAGTTAACATAACCATTCAGGTTATGTGGTTACAACATTTTCTCACTGAGTTGGGCATTCAGTTTCATCAATCGATCGTCATCTAGTGTGACAGCTAGAGCACTCTAAAGTTATGTAGATATCTAGTTTAGAGGCAGCGAACAAATCACATCGAGATCCACATGCACTACATTCGGGTCTTGGTAAATGAGGGGATCCTCAACCTACAGTTCTATCCTTCAACAAAATAGACTGTAGACATATTCACCAAGACCTTCACTGAGCAGAAGTTCCATTATTTGCACAGTCATCTTGGAGTGAAGGACACAATTGTAGAGCAACTGTCAATTCTTTTTTTGCATACATTGTTCTTTGACGGGGGGGTCCCATGAGTTTTTCCCTCTTTCCTCATTTATTTCAGTGTATCTTTTGTATTTGGGTACCTAACATGACCTCGTTTCCAGGACCCATTCTTTATTTTCACCATAGTGATGTTCAGGGGGGGTGTTGGAGATACTTCACACACACCTAGGAATTGTTTTTCCTAAGGTTTTCCCTATGTTTACTAGTTATTATTCAGTTTCTTATAGTCTAGGGAGAATATTCCTCTAGGAGAGTATTCTCTTTAGTTCACACTTCAGTTTCATTAATTGAGTGGAGTCTAGATGCCACATTGGGATCATCGTCAGCTAATGCACATTGTCCTTGGGATTCCCTAATATCCTCCTCACTTCACTATGTTTTAGTCAGTTAATTGAAGACTCAGATAATAGTTAACTCAGACTAGGTGGTAGTTAACTCACGTAAGTTCCTGAGACACTGGACTAGGTGGCAGTTTACTCCCATAACTCTTGGTGTGTGTCCAGATCACTCTAGACCACAACTATGGCACATTGGTTTTTCCTCCAGTGCACATTAGTTGAGTTATATTGATTGTATCATGTGTAAATTATCATCCATTCATTTGGTTAATATAATTCTTCCATTCTTTCTCTCATGTTTCTCTCTTTTCTCATTTCTCTGCAAACTGTGTATGAATTATTGCTAGCTAGATCTTATCTGTGAAGGTTCATTCACATTTACATGCTAGAGGGTATTTTCCTTGTAGTGCATGCTTTTTATACCCTTCCCATCGGATCTCAAACTGACCATCTAAGTTCTCCCACTCTGATCTTCCAACTCTGATGGTTATCTTTTCAAATTTGAAACCCCTTAGAATCTGATACAGGGATTTGGGTGGTCGCCTATCTTAATTAGCATTAATGACAAGGATTGATGCTAGATTCAATAACATATTTCATACACATATGATTTATGGCACATTTATGATTGGTATAATACCTCTTAATGACTTAAAACCCTTATTTTACGACCTATCTTCTTCCAAAATTTTGTAAACACCATTCTTCTTTTATTCACTAAGTGTGTTGTATAACCTTTTCCTCAGCTCAATTACAGGTATTGCATTTTACTATTAATAGTTTTTATTTTCATCCCTACCATATTATGTTTACATTGCTTAATTCGCTTATTGATCTGGTGATGTAGGATTAACCAAAATCATATCATGGCAAGCTAGAATATGAAAAGACCAAAGGGCTCTGTTTATTTCCAGTCGACCTCCATGCCTGAAACGTCATCTCGCAAGACTGGGGCCTTGGTGGCAAAAATTGACTCCCACATTGGTGAATATCACAATCCCTCATATGAGGAGATATACAAAATTTTCAACTCAAGTGATTTCCCTGCAGAGGATGAGGACATAGAAATATATAGGAATATCCAAAGAAGCGGAATTCATCTAGTAGAAGCCTAACCAACTTTTTTCCCATACAATTAAGCTACACAATGGTGCTTCAATAAATTTGACACGAACATCACAACCATAGTGAGAAAATAGGGAAAGTGTGTGGCCTCCCTAAGACCCAAAGATATCGGTGTGAGATACCATATACCCAGTCCCACATGTTCTCTCAATAAACCATTCCTGAAATATTTCTCCCAAGGGACCAATGAAGCTTATGAAACATCGGTGGGCCAATGACGATGATACCCTCAAACAAGGACAAAAATTGGTCCCCACCCACAGACTCAAGGCACCATACAAATTGTTAGTAGCCATGTTATGTCGACTTTATGGCGAAGAGAAAAGCACATACTTCCAAACTGGTTGGTTGTCGTTGGCACATACCATTGTCAAAACAATACAAGTGTTCAAATGGGCAAACATCTTATTCTTCAACATCTGTCTCCATATCAAGAATGTCTCGGTTATGAAAAAACCATGTTTTTACATGGTATCCTATCTAATTGATGCTATTCGTTCCTCCGTGCAGTTTTCAGACCTCAGATGGAACTGGGACCAAATCCAACCCCCCATTCATGTGTATTGCTTTCATATCTGGAGCATTAACTATAAGACTTATTTAATGACATTTGTAATATATTCCTCACCCCCCTACACTCTATTCTTTTTGGTTTTCCAAGACACATAATTTCTTTTGAAGCTAGGACTAGGATGAAGGGGATAGTTGATTGGTTCCTATGTAAACATTATCCATATATTAGGGTGTATGGCACCATTGGAGCCCCTCACCTTTTACCATACCTTGTCCCTGATCGTCTGCTAGTGAGGGAGATTTCTTACCAAGCCATGGGGTCAGGGGTCACAACACTACTCCTAACTAGCAGCAAAAAGATCCTGCCTATTTTCCCAATCCACATAGGGAACTACACCATTTCAAATGGCCCACATGCAAGAAAGGAGGAAAAAATCCCACAATACATACACTTATTCCTAAGAGAGACTAAAGGCCATGACCCCCATGAACTTGCAGTCAGTCATGTCAAATTTGTTGGGCTCACCAACTCCAACATCCATGTAGTTGACTTTGTTGAAGACAGATTTAAAGGAATATTATGGTATGAAGAAGCCCTACAGAAGTTACCCAATGATGCTTCTAGGAAAGAGATTGAATGTTAACAAGAGGAAATGAAGAGAGTGATGATCAACCAGCTCCAGATATTTCTCCAACAGGAACAGATCGACACCAATATTAAAGAGAAAGAAAAGGTCAGGAAAGACTAAAAGTTGGAACAGGAGAGGCGCCAAGCGAAAGAAGAATATTAAAGAAGGCAAGACAAGGATGAGAGAATCAGAAAAGAAAATTAACTTAAGTCAGAGCAAGTGGCACTTCAAACGAAGAAATATGAATAATCCAAGGCAAAGAAATTGGTTGATGAGGTAGAGGCCATGAGATTAACTGATGAAGTCGAAGCTAAATGGGTTGTTGAAGAAGCCGAGGCTAAGGAAAGGGAAGATGAGTTGTTGAAAAGATAGCAGTTGCATGATTTGAGTCAAACTTCAAACACTCCATCAACACCTAATTTTTGTATTGTGAACATGCCACCTCAATATTACACTCCTCTCAACGCTATTCTGGGAGATTCTTCTTTTTCTTCTCAAACTTTGAATTTGGAGGGCACTATGGTCATTATTGGATACTACTATTATGAAAAAAAATGAGGTGTATTGAGAATATGATCTATGTGGATATCAGTGATCACCCACCTATTCAAACTAGCTCATCTTTGCAGTTTCTCAGTTTGGTAGTTTTTTCCTAGTTTTCAAGTCCTGAACTTCCTTGGTCATTTTGAGGCCCTAAACAGCGTTTTTAGGGATCGCCCTGGTTGAATTTTAAATGGAGTCATATTTTTACGACATAATTTGTATTCCTCGGATAGAAATTTCCAACGGGATATCGTGCACCCAAAATGGAGATCGTATGCAAAAGTTAAGACCCCAGGAAGTTGATGTACCAACTTACCCCAAGAGGGCCCACATGACTTTTGGTGCTTCATCTCCTAGGGTTATATTTTTGGATGTCTAGGGTTTTGGACTTCATGTTTATTTAAAAAAATATTTTAGATGCTCATTGTAATCATATTCTTGTGAATGAGCGTAGCCGTCACATCGCTTCTCAGAGATAAGTTGCCACCATTCTAGCAAGCTTGTTCAATCTACATTTTACAGTTTCATCATATTCATGATTTAATAGAAGTCAAGTTTTATTGTATCTCTATTATTATTCATTGTGTATCTATGTTAATATTATAAATATTTGTTTTCATTTCGTTTCGCTAATAAATACGGATGATTTGTATCAGAGCGGTCTACTCCTTGTCGTCTTTTAGTGCATGTCCCCAATGAGGTCAAGGTATAGAGAGTTAGGTCTCAATCTTTCTTCTCTTGAGGAAAATTGCTCTCGCACACCCAAGAAACTTTCCATGGAGGGAAAAAAGAAAGATGACAGGACAGGAGATCCTTTCAAAATGTTTCTCGAGGAAGCCCTCGAGCAACAAAGGAACGAGATGATGGGCAGCTTTGCAAAAATCCTTTAAAAGTTGTCGACAAACAACGCATCTACCTCAAGCAGAGGTGTCGCCCCCTTCAAGGTATAGATAAATTTTGATATTCCTATATTTGAAGTTCAAATATATTCAAATGTTGTAGATAAATGGTTAAACCTTCTAGAAGGGTATATTTCTATCCACAACTTTTCCAATAGAGAAAATATTACATTTTCACTCCTCAAGGTCATTTCCCATGTCAAATATTGGTGGGAGACTTTCTGTGAGAAAAATGAAATAGAGGGATCCACATTATTTGCAGTTGCACCCACTTGGGGTTCCTTCAGGGATGTTATTAAGGAAAAATACTACCATGTTGGAAGTTATGATGACTTGTATACGAGATGGACCAGACTGCGGCAGAAAAAAGACCAAACAGTGACAGAGTTCACCAATGTCTTTCATACCTTGCACACCAAGATGGGTATCAAATATTATGAGAGAAATATGGTGCTCAATTAACACGGTAGCCTACATAGATACATCGAGAAAGAAATGGAGTTTTTTGACATCTCGTCCTTGGATGCAGCCTATCGATATGTCGTCAAAATCAAGCAGAAGCTTAAACAAAAGACATAGCATTTTGGTTCTGGGAACCCCTCATAGAAGAAGCAAGGAAAGGGAAGCCTCAAACCGCAAAAAAAAGGAAAGAGAAAATATGGGCATCTTCAAGACAACCAGTCTAAGCTACAAGAAAATAAGGACAACGGAAAGACGAAGAAATATACCGGTAAGTGGTGCGACTTCCATAAGAGCCCATAGAATAACATTGTTGATTGATTCTCAAAGAAATCATTGGTGGTTGAGGTGAAAGCCTCTGAATCATATGCAGGTTCTTATTCTAAGTTAGAACCATAAACTGGGAGACAAATCATTGATGCAGAACCCAGTGCCACTATTGCTACCACCAAGATCTAGCTTGGTGAACCTAATGAGCCAAAGGAAGGAGAGCGCCTCTTTCATTCACAAATGTGGGTGAAAGGCACTTCATCATTGATAGCGGTAGCTAGAACAACCTCATCTCAATGAAGGTATTAAAGCAGCTATCCCTTCTGACAACGTCGCACCCGCAACCCTACACAATCGGATGGCTCTGCCAAGGAAGCGGTCTTCCCATCAGCCAATAGTTTTGTTTGTCATACAACATCAAGCCATTCAAAGATGAGGTATTGAGTGATGTTTCTCCCCTTGAAGTTTGTGATGTTATTTTAGGCCAACCTTAATTATGGAAACGTCATGTTGTATATGAGTCTAGGCCTCGTAGTGTTATTATTACTTTGAACAGGAAATTATACAGGATAACTAAGGTAGTCCTACCTAGTGTCATTTCCTTGATCTCTGTCAAGTAATGTAGGAAGGTCATCTATCAGACTGGGAATTTTGTCTTCTTCATGATTCGCTCTGAAAGTGAATGAAAGGTTTCATCCACATCCATGGCCTTTGCAGTCGATCTCTCCATGCAACAGAAGCAATTAGTTAAGGTCGTGGAAGAATACAAAGACATATTCTCATCACCTATTGGGATAACTTTGCACTGTCAGGTCAAGCATTCTATCGATCGGACCCCCAGCACATGACCACCTAATGGGCTAGTTTATTTCCGCTCTCTATTAGAAACTGATGAGATCAAGCGTCATATCCAAGAAATTCTCCACAAGGGGCACATCTAACCCAGCTCATCACCTTGTGGAAGCCCAATCATGTTGGTGCAAAAGAAATATGGGACCTAGCGACTCTACATTGATTACCGAGCCCTAAACAAAATCACAATCATGAACCAATACATGATTCCCTGAATCAAATATCTCGTTGGTTAGCTCCAGAGGGACAAATACTTTAGTAAGATTGATCTGAATTCTGGATACCATCAGGTCCCGAAAGAGCATACAGATGTATGGAAAACTTCCTTTAAGTCAAAATAAGGTATTTTTGAATGGTTGTTCATGCCCTTTGGTTTTACAAATGCCCCAGTAACTTTCATGAGGATGATGGATGATATCTTGAGTTCTTTCACCAACAATTTTGTAGTGGTGTATCTGGACGAAATCCTCATCTACAGCAAGACTTGGGTGGAATTTTTGCAGCATATTCAGCAGGTTTTTCACACTTTGTGACAACACAAGCTATATGCCAACTTAGAAAAATGCTTCTTCGACGTGGACAGGGTCTGGTATCTAGGATACATTGTTGATGAGCATGGTGTGCATGTGGATCCATCCAATATCTAGTTCATTTGTGACTGGCCAGCCCCAACCACACTCACTGATAATTGGATCTTCTTAGGCCTTGCTTATTTCTATCATAGGTACGTGTTGAGATTCTCCCATATTGCATGGGCCCTCGGCCAAGTAACCAGGGGTGGTGGTAAGGAAAATTTTGTGTGGGGCTTGTCCCAATAGAAATTGTTTTATGATCTCAAGCAACACTTGTGCTCAACCCTAGTGCTTTCATTATCCGAAATGCAATATCCCTTTGAGATCAAGACAGATGCTTCAAACTATGATGTGGGCACAGTTCTCACTCATCACAGCTACCCTGTGGCCTATCATAGTGAGACACTATCATATGTCTTCCATAAGTACCATACTTATGAAAAATAAATGTACTCCATTGTGAAAGCCTACCACCAGTGGAGGCATTACATTCTTGGGAAGGAGACAGACATCCACACTGATCATAAGTTGTTGCAGCTCATGCAGACACAAGGCAAATTGCAGAATGACTTCCATCAGAAGTGGTCCACATACTTGTAGTAGTTCCACCTCAACATCAAGTATAAGAAAGGAAGTACCAATCAGGTCGCTTATTTCCTCAGTCAATCTCCAGTCACGGCACTCACCACAGTGCTATACTCTTGCAGCCATGAGACCTCTAGATGGCCCCATCTCTATGAGAAATATCCTGAATTCACCACCACCTAACATATGTTGGGCGCAAACACAGTTGTCACTAATTTCCATCTTCAAGATGGGCTCCTATTCCATCTGGGACATCTCTACATTCCATCAAGCAAGTGAGTGAAGCTGATTTGGGAATCCCACTATAGTCGGGTGGCAGGACACTTCGATGTAGAAAATATAGTGGAAGTGTTGCAACAACATTTCTACTGGCTGAAACTTTGACAGGATGTCAGCAAGTATATCAAGTCCTACACTACCTACGTTATTTCCAAATTAGCCACTAAGAAACAATGCATGTACACTCATATGCCTACTCCTAACATGCCTTGGGAATCCATCTCAATGGACTACATGTCGAGCCTTCCATCCACCAAGTGGGGAAACGACTGTGTTTTTGTGGTTTTTTATTTCTTTTCCAAGATGGTGATTATGGTCGCCTGCAAGAAGAGAATCACAATGGAGGCCACTACTAATCTCTCCTTTGAATGAGTGCGGGTAAATTTTGGGATCCCACAAACCATTATCTCAAATTGGGACATTCAGTTCCTCATCATATTCTAGTCTATCCTCTAGTCACTTCTGGACACCAAGCTCACTAAATCCACTGCCTTCCACCCCCAGACAGATGGCCAAACCAAGGTCATCAATTGGATGATCATTCCTATCCTGCACATGTACAATTCCAAGAACCCATGCACATGGGATGAGAGTATTCCCTATGTTCAAGACAACTAAAATAGAGCCATACATAGCTTAACCAACCACAGCCCCTTTTAGGTAGGGTTCGTATTTCAACCATTGGGTTCCATGGATGTTGCACTACCCCTTGTGGCCACCTAGGAAGACTTGTCCCATGCTCCAACTAAAGATGAAAAAGCCACTTGGTTCATTAAGAAGATCCATCACATCCGCCAATAGGTTCAGGATATTTTACAGAAGCCCAATGCCAAGTACAAGCATCCCCATGATCAACATAAGGTGCCACACAAGTTTCAGGTGGGAGATAAATTTTGGTTGCACTTGCAGAAGGAATGCCTTACAGGGCCCCATCGGAAGCTTCATCCACTTTGATATGGAACTTATACCATCACCAAGGTTTTGGGTGATAATTCCTTTGAGCTCAACATTCCCCCCTTCCTTGGCTTGCATCCAGTATTTAATGTGGACCTCCTTCAGCCATATTTTCCACCATTATTGGACACCTGAGAGATAGCAGAACAATTGACACTAATAGAGCTCAACCCTGACTGTATGAAATAGGAATACATTGATCATATCATGGACACACAGGTCAAGGGAAATCTCCAGTAGAGGATTCATCTTTATCAGGTTGTCAAAGCAGGGAAGCTTTTGCACCAAGGAAAATGGCTCACTCGAGGCCAAATTCAGCAGAAATTTCCTCATTTGATGGGGGAAATCAACGCAATGGTGGAAGAAACCCATACGGATGGTGGTGGAAACCCACCTATTCCAAGTGGCTTATCTTGGCAGTTTCTCAGTTTGGCAGTTTTTTCCTAGTTTTCGGGTCTTGAACTTTTGGGGTTGTTTTGAGGCCCTAAACAGGGTTTTTAGGGCTTGCCATAGTAAAACTATAAATAAAGTTATATTTTGATGGAATAAATTTTTTTCCTCGGATATACCTTTCCAACAAGATATCGTGTGCCTAAAATGAAGATCGTATGTAAAAGTTATGACCCAGGGAAGTTGATGTACCAACTTACCCCAACGGGGCCCACATGACTTTTGGCACTTCATCTCCTAGGGTTATATTTTTGGATGTCTAGGGTTTTGGCATTCATGTTTTTTGTAAAAAAGGATTTCAAATACTCATTGTACTCATCTTATTACAAATGAGTGTAGTTGTCACATCTCTTCTCAAAGATAAGCTGCCACCATTCTAGCAATCTTGTTCAGACTGCATTTTAAAATTTCATCATATTTTTTATTTAATAGAAATCAAGTTTTATTGTATCTCTATTATTATTCACTTTGTCTTTATGTTAATATTATAAATTTTTGCTTTTCATTTTGTTCCTCTCATAAATTCGGATCATAAGAGATCGAGTAAAAGAAAAAGAGGAGAAGACATCATATCAAAGTCATCTGCGGGGAGAGTATTATAATGGAAGGCAGGGCCCGATCCCGAAGAAAATTTTTTTCATGCAGCCTCTACCCTCCATGCTTTTGCAAGACTAAATGTCTCATCCATACTCGAAGTATATAGTGCTTTGAAAACTGCCAAAACTAGGGTGGAATATCTAGAAACAAAATTAAAAGATGTTAAATACAGGCTTACTTTAGAATTTGAGAACATTGCAAGAGTAGTTGATTCTATTAATACTGAGAATTTGCAAAAATCCCTACAAGCCCAAAAAGAGAAAATGAATGCAGAATTTTAAATAATAGTCAAGACCCAGCAGGACACCTACATTATGTAATTAGAAGAAGAAATACAGAAGCTTGAAACACCCATAGAGGTGAATAGGACGTCTACACTTTCTATGGATGCTATCAAAACCTAGGCTCTTGAGATTAAAAAAAAAAGATTTGCAACTGAGTAGAAAGAATTGATCAATTTGCTTCATAAAATACAAATCGGTTGAGAAGAACAAATCATGCTACAATATAAACTTGTAGAGATTCAAGTGAGGTATTAGGGAGCTCATGAGGCCTTAGAGAAGATGATTGGTTGGCAAGACATGTGCGAGAGTCCACCCACCACACTGCTTGTATACTCCGATAGAGAAAGACTTCGACGTCAAATGTTTTTTGACACATGTAAACCCTTGTTCAAGAATGTACAGCCCACCCAAAAAGAAGCAACTGATGCTTGCATGAGGTTATGGAATAATTCAAGTGATCTCATGGAAGAAACCAGGATGTAATCGTTTCTCTCTATCTATGAAGCAACACTTGCCACCAGGAAAATTGTTGAGGTAGAAAAATGAAAAGAAATCATCCAGGTAAGCATACAAATTCTAAACTAGATTGGAAAAGAATCTTTGGAGGAACACATGTTAAGACCTACCCATATCACCAATGAGATTCAACACTTTGTCAAAAACGCATCAAAGGAGTTACATCAAGAAGTGTCAACCAAATTTTGCAGTGGAGAATTAATCATGGAGAAATTGAAATCGAGAAAGCTTGAGGACATTATGAAAGATTATTCCCTCTAAGAGGAATATCATAATCAGATGTAGGGGTAGATAAACTCATCATGATAAAATTCCATAATTGTGCCCAGATATCTCCTTGCTCTGCTATTGTTATTTTGTTTTCCGATTTGGAACATGAAGAGTCATTTTGAAAAATGGCCTTGGATTCATAATGGTAATATTATCATGTAAACAGTCTATCCTCATTATTAAAGGGAGGATTGTCCATAAGAAAGGGCTTTTGGTTTCCGAATGTAGCAAGGCAGTATATTTACTACAAGTGAATTTGAACCTGAAGACATTTTGTTGGAGATTGTGATGTCGATATGTATGAATGTGATTATTCAATTCATGCATGTTTATCACTGTAGTATGTGAATGTTGGTTTATGAATTATTTCTGAATTAATGTTCTCATTATTCATAGTTACCATGATTTTCAAAGTGAGTATAGCGATAGTATGATGCAGTAAACTAATCAATTACTCAATTCTAGCTAGTGATGTTGTTAAAATTTCATGTTACATATATTATGAATTTAGTATGTGCAAGTAATATAATATTTCATTGTATTCATCCTTTTTATTTTTCTCTGGATCAAGATAGGTTAGCTTAGAACAGAACAAAGATTTCATCTTAGAACTATAATCATTCATTTCAACTTAGACTTAATTAGTTAGGATTTGTAGTTTTAATTCATCTGGCAACCTTTGGTTCTCATACTAATATTTAGTTAGTATATCAATTAGATCGGTAACCAAGCCAAAATCTGGTAGAAAATGTTATCTCAAACAAGAGTGAGTCTAATTGGGACCTATCATTGGGTGCTTTCCCTCATGTGATTGAATGGTTCATTCTAGCCAATCAATAGGAACCAATCTCATGAAGGAAAAATTACCTCTCACCTTTATGGCAACTGTCACACTACCTCTTGCTGAAATCCAAGGGTCCCAAGCTATCCTCAGAAAGGAACCACCATGTTAATGTTGTGCCACTTTGATCATAGTCATATGACCATCATTCCCACTTTGCATCCACGAGTTGTAATGCCTCAAAGGATCACATCCACTATCGAGGATTATACCCAACCAATGTATCTCCCTGAAGTCATTTGAACCAACTCTAAAATCAGACATCATAAAGAGTTCTATG
Source organism: Picea abies (assembly GCA_900067695.1). Taxonomy (NCBI): domain Eukaryota; kingdom Viridiplantae; phylum Streptophyta; class Pinopsida; order Pinales; family Pinaceae; genus Picea; species Picea abies. The sequence goes on from CBVK0101034771.1 coordinate 16,877, forward strand.
TGACCACCAACTGATAGGGAATCCACTACACCTAGTCTCCAAGTATCAAAGGAAAAATCCCCAATATGTAGAATCCCCAGAATAATGCAATCGTCCAAGTATCATCTGGATAATCTCCCAACATATTGTCCACAAATTCCCTCCATGCAAATAGAAGAACCCCATAGATGGTAAAATTTTCAAGATCCCAAACTAGCTTGTATGTTATGAAGCACCCTCTACTCATAACATGGGTCTGTAAGGAGCCAATATAAGAATCCACATGACTTCCCTTCATAATCCAAATAATAATAATTTGCATAAACTTGGTCAACTCCTCGAAAGACCACTCCTAATCCTCCCAAAATTAAACTCTAGAAAGTCAAAGTCGGTGCTCTCCTCTCTAATAGTAGTTGAACTATAAATCATGGTAATCCTAGGGTCCCAAACTAATCCTGGAAAGGTACCACCATGTTAACATCGCACCACTCTTATCATCATCGTCAGACCAATGTGCCTAGTCTGTATCCTCCTATCCTGGAACCCTAAGTTGAACTCTTGGAAGGGACTGAAACCACTATCTCAGATCCTCCCCTACAAAGGTGTCTCGTGTTGGAAACACCTACCACACTTAGAGGGGGGGTGAATGAGTGTGGAGATCGTTTTCCCAAAACTTCCCTCTTTCACAAAACTCATTAGTTAGCATTCAACATTTACTCATTACTCATTGTTGTCATTAATAATCAGTTAGATTTGAATACATATTAGCAACATATATCAGCAATATATCATCAACAAATCATCTCCACAAGGAACACAAGATGTATGTACAATTTTTCTTTTTATTATGGACTTCAATCCGGGGATTTTTCAGCAACAACTGAATAGATTACAACTCTACAAGAGCACTAGATCTATATGAAAGAATCATCTTACATTCTTAGCACTAACTGAGATGAGGCAACAATCTTCAACAGATATCAATCTGTACCATAAACAAGAGCATCAACCATGCACCAACCTGTGCCAAACAACCTGTAATCAACCTGTACCATAAACAAGTGCATCCAACCATGTACCAAGTATATACAAATCATGTGTCAACTACTCATCAACAATGACTCATCAATATGTACCAACATCATCAACTATACACCTCATGTA
>CBVK0101034787.1:1793-15491 GCA_900067695.1 Picea abies
ATCCATGTCTCAACATCTTCATCCTTCTTGTGATCTCCATCAAAAGTAGGAGGTTTGATCTTATTCATTTCTCCTTTCAATTCATCCACCCCAGACCTCCTATGATGTTTCCTGATAGGGGATGGAATTGAGCTACTGTGTGCTCTCTTATGGGAATGTTTTTGGGAGTGATGGTGATGTCTTCTACCACTCCTTTATCTTCCTTTTTCCTCATGGGTCCCATGGATTCCTGATTTGTTGGAGCCACTCTCCTTATCCAAATTCTTCTCAATTATGTATGGTATTTTCATTAAATTCATATTGAAGTCTTCCTATTGTTACTTGGCCTTCATAAGCCTATTATTATCAGCCTTGTGGCTCTGGACATTTGTCTACAATTTTCTGATGGTCTCATCCATATTTATGTCTTCCTCCTTTCCTCCTCCATGTCCATTGGAGTTGGTTCTTTCTATACCCAACTGAACATTCAACCCTCTTATTTCATCTTCTTGGCTATAGACTACATATGTATCCTCCATCACTCTGCACTATGTGTTGGCTCTTATCTGACAACTATTAATTCTGCAAAAATGTGAATCCAAAATAACGTTGTCAGGCTAATTATTCTTAATAATTTCATGAAAACATGAACCATTATGATTCATTAATATATATCATACTTTTTTTCTATTGATTTATTGAGAAATTGAATGTTCAGATCCAATTTCTTGTTGAACAATTATCTTATGTTGTTCAATACCTTTCTAATGGTTGTTTCCAACTTTCCATGCTCAATTCTGAGTTTTGAGTAGGAAGTTATGGATACTTGAAAAATTGTCTTTTCAGTGATGCAATCCTGTACATGGATTCTTCCAACTCATAGTCGAATTGGCTCTTGGATCCGCATTGGATCCCTCCTTCAGGTTTACAGGCCTTCCTTACTTCTTTAGATGTAGTTCTATACAATTAAAAATCCCATGAGATCCTTCTCTAAGCCTCTTTCATGTTCTTAAAACAAAATTTCGGGTGCTAGCCCCATTTCTTCAACCCCCAAATTCATGTGACCAAGGGATGTGACTCAACACTAATAGTTAGGAATTTATCCAGAGCCTTGGAAATTTGGGGCTCTAGATCTTCTAAGGTTTCCCTTCTACACATCACAAACATCTCAGACTGCCAAACTCATGAAGGATGGTGGATCAACGGTCCACATTCTCTGTTCAGATCTATGGTGGATAGGAGATTCAGGACTCTAGGATTTAGTGGTTTCCAAAGCACTTCAATACCAATCTCCTGAAGTGTTGACCAACCAAATATGCCCTCTCTTGCCTCCATGTGTCATCTCCTTATCAATGTTTTAGATTAATTCCGACCCTCCGAGAGTTCTCAAATCAAAAAAATTCTCCAACTCAAATCCTCTGGAGTAACACTCCTCCAGACTACAGGATATGGCACCATCCGCCCTCTGTCATCAATGATCGAGATGGTATCCAACCTTCAGGCCTCCAAAATTCCTCGACCTAAACTACCTATGCCTCGAATCCTCCAGACCACGGGTTCTACTGTCTTGTGTCCCATCCCGATGAATGCGAATCCTCCAGACCACGGGTTCTACTGTCTTGTGTCCCATCCCGATGAATGGTGAGGATTTACTCTGATCTTAGGAGATTCAAGGGTTTCTCTTTCCTCTCACTTTATTCCTTCCGAATGCCAAAGTGGAGAACCCCTGGGGTCCATTGAGTACTGCACACTCGGGTTCTACGTGGAAGATTCCAAGAAGCGGACACGTGGCCCAATTTGAGGGGTGACATGTGTCAAATTATAACTGACAAATACGTATTTGAAAAGAAAAAAACACACTGACACATGGCATGCATCTTGTTTTTACATGTCACCCTAGGTGATGTCACCAATCCACATCACTTCGGTGCTTCATGACTTCGGAGGTATGGAACTTCTTCAACAATTTTCTCCCAAATGATGAACTTCGAACTTCTTAACCTCCTAGGGCCCACGTAGTACAATTGTCACCAATCAAAGTGGAGACACATGGCCCCACCATCGAGTGACATGTGTCAAGTCTCAATCAGTACTAAGGTCCTATCAAAAGTACAAAAGCAAGTGACACATGGTAGACCTAGGTAGGCCCACGCCACCCTAGGTGATATCATCATGCCATGTCATATCTGATGCTTCGAGACTTCAGGGATTTATTATCATCAAAAATTTCTCAAAACTATTGAACTACTGAAATATTGAATGGGTCCACATCACCCCCGATGATGTTATCATGTCACATCACTACGACAACCTAAAAATTTGGCGATTCTTCACATCTACACATTGTCAAAATTCTCGAACTATGGACTACCAACAACTTCTTTCTGTAGCTTCGAGAGTTCGGCGATTCATCACATCTACACATTGTCAAAAGTCTCGAACTGCTAACAAAAGATTCCTATAGCTTCAGGACATTGACGATTCTTCATCGCGCAACCTCCAACGGATTTCCCTAAATATTGAATCGTCAAACCAGAAGATAAATCCAATGGTTATCCTCCTTCTGGATGATCCACGACTGAGAATTACTCTGGGACTTCAGAGGATTTCACTATTGAACGCCCCACAACCCCTGGACTACCAAATTTCGAACGTTTCTTAATCTGTGGACATGTGTCCCTGGAAATGGATGGTCCAGATTAGTTTTGGACTTCGATACTTTGACCATTTTCTTTGCTATAGATTTAAAACAGGCAGAGGGTGAAGTCTGAAGGAGTTTTGTGCTTAACCTTTATGCACCTTCTCTAGATATGAAGGTTGTGGGGGGGTCTATCTTCTTCTGAACAGATCCAAAGGCCTAAATTTAAATATGTGTCCCAATACCACACCCGGTGTGGTTTATCAAACTTCTATACCTCCTGAGCTTTTGAACATAGCCAAGGTGTTCCTCCAGCGCCCTCTTAGCACTCTCTACATCAATTCCTTATGTAATTTTGACTCCAAATTACACATTTGTGGCCCATCCAAGTTCAATGTGGAAACCATGGCATTTGATACCATATTTTAACATCCCCCAGTCACCCAGACTGGGGACATGCCAGTACTTCAAAATTAGACTACTCTAAAACCATATTGTAACGTACCCAACCATCCCAAAGTTGGGCATGCTACCAAAAACAAAATTCTCTACTATGTCCAAACTCTGATAGACATATATATATATATAATGCAAATTTAGCATATATAAACATTATGATCATACATAGATTCATGCGGAAGTGATAATAAAAACATAAATGCAATATATACAGGCAATACTCATAACATTATAACACATGTACAATATACACAACATACAATTAACATATAATTGGTACTTATTTTTTTATGAGAAGACCACCAACTACGTGCAAACCTTCCACGAACCTCCTAGCCTTAGACCATGCTGCTCCAAGCTATCAGTAGTGGGTCAGCCCCTCTACGAGACTAAACTCCACCTAGGGAAAATGAAATCCTAGGATATGTTGATAGTAAATAAAGTTTCACAATGCAACATGAAGGATTTCCTCCAATGAGCCTACTTCCACCCACCGCTCACGGACTCTCATTCCTAACATTCTTGTCCCACCCCAAGAATATAAACCTCAATTGTTCCATAGTCAATCGACTACTCCACTTCCCTTACAAGGATTCAACAATAGGCTGGATCAAGAATTCTCATATCTCTGTAGCTGTTGCTAGACTCCCTCCAAGGGAAATCACTTCCCTAACAATATCTCTCACCTGGAGAGAGTTTCTCACAAGCCCGAAAAACTTCTTCTTCAACCCACGATCTTGGGAAATCACCTCTTCAAACCACATGCCTGACAACCTGCATCTTTTGTCCATCTCTTAAGTCAACCAGGTAACCACAGTAGCAAAATAGGGTAAGGAAAACGACGAATTAGAAAATTACAGAGGTTCATGATGGATCAAAAGGGTTCAACAATGGTCGAAATGGATGACTGCATGCCTGCTCAGTGTGTGATTGAATGGGAAAGGGATAGAAAGAATGGTCAGTGAATCTCCACAATGATGGAATTTCCCACATAAATTTGCATGTGTCCTGGATGACACTTGGATCTATAGGAGCTCATTCCTCTCCACTTGGGATTTATTCCTCTCCCCAAAGGAACTTAGGATAATAGGGTTTATTTCCCAAACTTTAGTAATTTAGGAAATACATTATAATATCCCCTTGGGTTAAGCCCTCAAGCTTGGCCGCTTTTTCCTAGCCTCTCAACCCCCTTCCCTTTCCCAATGGATCTTACTCCCCCATAACTCTTTCTTCATGGTTGGTCTACATGCAACAATGTATTTATTAATTATCTACATAATTACATATACAAAATAGGCTCCCTGGCCTTAGCATATAGACTCTTTGTCCTAATAAACACATAAGCCTCCCAACCTATAAATACTTGGCTCACTAGCCTATAAACACAATTTAAACATCATCACAATTCAACAGGGGCTCGGCCTTAGGGTATTACAGTCGACAACTGCAAAACAATCGGTAATGGAGAGGAACATTTCACAATTATACAGTCGATGATATACAACAATATAAAATCCCCAAGAATCTATATAGATTCTCCCATGACCATTCATCAATCCAACCACAATCTATCTTAGTAGTCAGTTCTAGTCCACGGTATTGTCTTTCATGTCTCTTCTATAAATATCGTAAAGTGTGATTGCCATTCCTTCGACAATGAGGATGATGATAAGGCCTAGAGTTATGTACTAGAGGATCAAAATAATATGGATCAGGTTCTAGTGTACTCTTAGGAGTAGAACAAACCAATATATTAGTAGCAATGTCATCATCAACAATATTCTCATATTTTGGCATGTTAGGATTAGACAACCCATCAATCTGTTGAGTCGTAGGATACTCTTCCAGAAAACCATTCTAAACTCCACTTGCAACAAATAAAACTTTCCTGATCACAGTAGGGCTAGGTGTAGGAAAGGACAAAACACCATTTTCATATCGAAGACCCATTCTTAGCAACTTCATATTAGATGTAATAGGAACATCAATACCATGTCCATTCTTCCTAATTCCTCCTGTACTATAGCCCACCTTGATAAGAAGTCGACAACCAATGTCTATAGTGTGTTTTTCAAATCTAGGAGAAACAACACAATCATTATTCTTAACACATAAATCAACAACATCTTTCTTACAAAGAGTATCAGGGGGTGGAGAACAAATGGGTGATCCCGACATCTCAAAAATAACAATATTCTCACAAAAAACTAGGCTACAATCAAAGTTAGTAAGGGTGGAAGAAGGAATAGGTGAGCCTAGAAGCTCAACAACAACAATCTTCTTCTCAATGTTCTCAATATTTTGCAGTTCGTGAACTTGATATTCAAGGTTATTTTGGCATTCTTGGAATCCTTTAATGGTCTCATCCTTCTCATTTAGTTGAAAAAATATGGCATCATAATATTCTTTCAATTCTTTATATTCATCAAATAGGTGGTTGTTATTTTCTTGAAGAGGAGAAGCTTCTTCACGAAGCTCATCAACAAAGGCCTGTAAATGGGAAAATTCATTGGCGAGATATGTATTGGATTCTTCCAGTCTACAAAAGTTTGTTTTCAAGAAAAAAATTTCTATATGAGAAAGGGTTTTCATATCCTTCTCAAAATCATTGACAATATCTTTTTTATTTCCCAAACCATCTACCATATCCTGAAAACTGGTTTCCATTGTTCATTCTAGGTCAACAACTTTCCTAGATTTCTCATCAAACTATTGTATAATCTTAGTTTGAAAAAGGTAATCCTCATCCTCTAGTTGGGAATGGGTTATCTCCAGTTCAATTCTTAATCGTTGGTTCTTAGTTTTCAACTGTGGAATGACATTCTGCAAGTCAATGACCTCTGTGCAAAGTGGGTTATGAGATTCTTCCAAGGCAATGGCCTTTTTCTCACAAATCGCCTGCAATTTTTGAAGAACTAAAACTTGATCTTCATCAAGCATTCCCATCATCAATATAGGGCAAGAAAAAAGGCACCAAAAATGTGCAATTCATGGTTTGAAAAGAAAATGAGTGGAGGGAGGGTCAACCATAGGAATAAAGACTACTAGTTGATCATTGAATGACGAAATGCACCACCATTTTGGTGAGTCTACAAAGCCACCAAATGACAAATGAGAGATTTATTCCATGGAATTTATTCTTGTTCAAACATGTGCTCACCTTACAGACAACCCAAAAAAGAGTTTTGATGGTTGATTCATGAATGCCAAGGTCGACCAACCATGCAAGAACTTCCATGGATCAATTCAAGTAAATGACTAGTTGAGTGAACCTCCAAATACTTAATCGGAATAATGCCAAGGTTGATGGATCCACGCCAAGAAGCCACCATGAAATTCGTTCTTACGGTACCTGTAACAATGTATCTAGTTGTCTATGTCAAGGGTTCACCAACAAGCAAGAGATTGAATGCATCTTTGGTTGGTGCTAAGTGAAATAATCTAGGTGGATTGATGATTTGATCAAACCATGGCGCGGTTGAGTCGAAGCTTTGTACATTTGATTCGAAGTTGAATCGATGAACACTTGAGCACATAAGTTAAGTCAAGGGAGGCCGAGTCAACATTGTTACAAAATATTTTCCCTACTGACAAGTAAAATCTCCCTTGGATATCTAGACCCCTATTTTCCAAGACAGAAAAACAAACAAATGGACACTAACATTCCTTTAGATCTATTATTTATGTCTATAGACATAGGAGAAAGAAGAAAGAAGTGTGACTTACACCTTTTCGATGGTTGTCCTTGCTAATCTTCAATCTTTAGTCTTGTTGTCCAAGATTCTGTCACGATGAATAAAATATGCAAGGAACAAAGCCAAACCTTCTACTCCTAAAATATATCATTACACAATAGCATATCTATCTATATAGACATACATGTATAAAAGACAGTATGAAGGAAATATGTCAAGTTATATTAATTGAGAAACATGGTGAAGTACTTACAAACCAACGTTGACATTGCAGCAGATCCTCCAAGATCTCCAATCTAGCCCTTGCCCGAATGTCTCAATATCATAATGATGATGCTTTGATGAATCCTCTTCACAAGATCAAAGCTTTGACACTCTGAAATCCTTTCTTCCCCTTCATCTTGGAATGCACTCATTATATAGGAGTTGGAGGCTTAACCACCATGGAGAAGATCACTCACTAGATCCACTAAATTGGAATCTCCAAGATTTTTAGGGAGAAAATATCTCTCAAGGATTTTAGGGAGAAAATATCTCTCAAGGATTTTAGGGAGGAACTCACTAGATCCACTAAATTGGAATCTCCAAGATTTTTAGGGAGAAAATATCTCTCAAGGATTTTAGGGAGAAAATATCTCTCAAGGATTTTAGGAAGAAAATAGGAAATATCTCTCAAGATCCATCAAATTAGGATATTGCTTTGAGAAAATCTCTCAACCATCCATGAGATTCTCAACTTCTCCTTGATTTTAGGAAATTAAATGTGAAGTGGATCCTCACACTAAATTAATTTCGTTTTTTCAATAAAAATTAATAATACTTGTGCACATAGTATTTTGACCTTCATATGATAAATTTCTCCCTCGACATGTCTAGGAATCATGAAAAATACTCTCTGACTTAAGTGTTACAAATTCACACTTAGTAGTGTGGAAATTTAGTGTGTAACAAACTCCCTAACAATCTCCAATGGATTCAGCTGCAATGTAAAATTGACGAATAAAAAAGGAGGGTTGTGTAGTAAATTTCATTGACTACTGGTCGAGTTAATAAGAAACCATGAGCTCAGTGAGGTCGAGTCAACATATATTTGTCAATCTGATTGCACATATCGTGGTTTGGTCACAAGTATCAAAGCCTCCAACCACCAAATGACATAATAATTGAGAAAGAAAACCCGAGAAAACCCTCGCCAGCATAAACCCTAGCCGAATTTAAGTACCTCCAACAAATCAAAACACGGAAAAAAGATGAGCCTAGTTAATGATTAGTCAATCCACATGGGATAATTTATCAAGTGTTTGATAACCCATATCAAACCATTAACAATACTTCATTTAGAAAGACCAAATTCAGAGATCAATTGTCTTCACCATAGTATCATTCTCATTCTTTGCGAACCTAGGATCACAACCAAGAGCTCTGAAACCATATTGGGATAGGCATTTAACAACAATGGAGAATGGATCTGAGAGAAATGGTGGTGTCGAAAAACACCATTGCACTGAAGCACCAACATGTTCAATGAGACCACAAAAGATCTCTCCCAATGATGATATACTAATCACAAAGATCAACTATAAATAGGTTCATGTCATTGACCAAACCAACAATCATGGGATATAGGTTGTTGTACCTATGCATAAAGGGTGGATCTATAATCCAAAGTGGGCATGGTCAACCATTAATTTACTCGTATTTGGACCCAAAAAATTGGTTAACTTCCTTAACAAACAAGGTGAGGTTTACAACTCAACCCAATGTTCCAACATTATCTATGCTAAATTGAATTGTAATATATATTAAAAAGTTAAAATAAAATTTTAAAATGGATTTATAATAATTTATTTCATTATAAATTTTTATAATTATAATTTTTTAATATTATATTTTTTATTTTATTTTTTTATTTATGATTTAATTTTTCAATTTAATTTATTAATTGTCTTGAGAGGTGATTATTACAACTAGGTATATGGGAAATGTATAATTCATTTTATGTTAAATAAAATAGTATTAATAATAAAAAATATTTTATTGTACATAAAGAAAATATTTCACTCTGCTACCTTAACAAAAATATATATATATATAACTTCACTGGGATTAATTCTTAATAACATGGATTTTTTCATGAAAAGTTTTAAACTCAAATCCAAAAAAGTTTTCATACAAAATTTATTGAAAAATATACCCAAAAATAACTTAAAAAGTAGTCATAAATACATCTATCTAATCTTTACAGAATTAAAAAAATATTCATAAAATAAATATTTCAACAAATTTGTACGACATTATTACCCTATTATTGTTCACTATTTACCAGACATATACATAATAATTTATTTGTTATATTACTATATAGATTACCCTCGTTTACTAATTATGATACGCGATCGATTTGTTATTTTTCTCTCTTTCCAGTTACGTAGGGAAAAGTCTCTTTGGTAATCTGTGAGAGGTGCTTATTGCAATTAGGTATAAGAAAGATGTGTAATTCATTTTATGTTAAATAAAATAGTATTAATAATAAAAAATATTTTAAAGTGTACCATAAAAAAATATTTTGCTATGTCACCTATATATATACAACTTTAATAAATTTTATGTTAAATAAAATAGTATTAATAATAAAAAATATTTTAAAGTGTACCATAAAAAAATATTTGACTATGTCACCTACCTATATATATATATACAACTTTAATAGGATTAATTGTTAATAACCTCCTTTAAATTATAAACTCAAATCCTTAAAAGTTTCTAAACAAAATTTATTGAAAAATATACCCAAAAAATAACTTTAAAAGTAGTCATAAATACATCTATCTACTCTTTATACAATTAAAAAAGTATTCATAAAATAAATATTTGAACAAATTTGTACAACATTATTACACTATTATTGTTCACTATTTACCAGACATATACATAATACATAATAATTTATTTGTTATATTACTATATCGATTACACTTGTTTACTATTTATGATACGCTATCGATTTGTTATTTTGCTGTCTTTCTAGCTGCGCAGCGAAAACTCTCTTCGGTAAATCTGTGAGGGTGATTTTGACATATAAACTATTTCGCCAGCCTCTTCTAAATTGAAAAAAAAATTGCACAACAAATTTTCCCACAAGATTGGGTACATGACATAATAAGATTCTCTCAATTTGATAATAAATAGGTTGTTACACCACCCAACCCCACGCGCCCGCCCAGAAAAAGACCACAGAAAAGGCTTATAATTAAATCTCTGCATCATGGCATGCCCACGTATTCCATATATGTTGGGATATGAGTTGCAACGAGTAAATTGTTAGACAGGAACGGTCTAAAGCTTTTTCCATGCTTGACCAAAACCAATATTTAATTTCATATAGAATCATGTCAATGATTCTTCAGACATCATATTTGAAATGGTAAAACAGATTTAGACATTAGATTTGATATGGTAGACATGAGATTTGTTTCATTTTCATACAATTATATAAAATTGAATAAATATACATTATAATATTTTTAATTTATATTTACAAATTTATATTAAGAATTATATAAAATTATATTTGTAAATTTGATGTTTTTAACTTAGAAATGTTTTAATGTGGAATAGTATTTTGGTGATATTCTCATTAAAATAATATATTATTATATATATTTCATTTTTAATTTCTTGTTGTTTGTAAAAATATGTTTAGATTTTCATCTTTATTTATATTTTTTCATCTCTTATCAATTCACAAAGTAAAAAATATCTATTGTTTTGTGTAATTAATCATTGTCTATAAGTAATTATTGGGTTGGTTGATTGATGTCAAGTTGATAGAATTTCAATTTTCACTATGTTCTTGTCATAGCTTTCCTATTATTTTCTTTTATTACTAAGTTTTGAATGGCCAATGGTTCATGGGACAAAGATTGGCACAATGTTTATCCTTGCAACATATTCTTGTTTTTGCTAAAATCAACTTTTGTATATGATTTTTTTTTGGAGAGGATTGATTTCTCAACACAAGAGTTCTAGTTATAGATACAATAAAATTCAAGGCCTAGGTACCTATAAGAAGAAATTATCTTCAATTTATCACCATTAAATGTGAGAGTCTAGTGCCTATTAACATTATATTCGTTATGTTTACACTAACATTTATTCCATAGTAACTACTAGATTTGTACAACAATGAAGCATAACCTACTACAAGTATTTATCCTCCCCCATTCCCCCTTATCCAATCTTCTATCTAACCTATTAATATGCCAAATAATATTGGATATAAGGGACATCCCTATATATTTTAACCTTTATACTTCTAGTTTTATCATTTATGAGTCTCCCCATAGCATTTTCATATTCACAGAAAGTAGCTTCTATTAAGTCAATTGGAATTCATACTCTCTCCATTTTGTTTAAAAATTTTCTGAGAAGAACTATGGAATGCTTTAGCAAAAATGACAAAGAAAATATAAATACATCTAGAGAGTATATGGTATGAGAAAATAATAATATATATTAAAATAAAAAGGGAGACAAGGTCAAACATTGTTTTATAGTTATTTGCCACTTGATCACCTAATGGATCTAGAGGTTAGCAGGATGAGACACTGAGTTATGCCACTTTTTTTTGTTTGGTTGCTAGTTGTTCCTTTGCAACTTGTGACCCAAATTTAGTGGTAGTGTGTTGCTATCACTCACAAACCACCAAAATGCAGGCTCAATTACTCCCAATTATGATTAGTTACAAAGAGATGTGATCAAAGATCAAATTTCTCTTAATACGACCTCAAGAAGCTTGTTATTTTGAGTGTCTAATATTTATCCACCATCCTTTCTCTATCATCCTATATATTGGGGTTCTCTCATGGGAAAAGGGGAGGAAAAGAGAAAGTAAAATTATATTGTGGGATTGATCATAGAACTTGAGAAAGGATATTGGGAAGAGCTTTATAAGTCATTTTGATTGTAAGTTGTAATCCTCTTATTTTATTAATAAAAGATGCCCATGACTTTCCCCTCTATTGAGTTGTATATGGTTATTATGATTTTTATAGAGATTTAGTATTTTCATGTTTTCAGGTTATATTATTAGATAAACTATCAATTCATACATGTTATATTTGATCTTGTGAGAGGTATTCATTTGTATCTCTTTGTGGGCATATCTCCCTTAGTGAAAGTGAAGGACATCTTTGAAAGAACAAATGACCACCATAGAATTACCAAGTTTCTTATTCATTTATCTCACAAAGGATCCATTCCCTACTTCTTACAAATTTTGTAGTCAATATAAGGACCCATTCCCTTATTCTTCATTCTTTCATAGCGATTATAGGGATCCACTAGATCTATTTATAACTAGAGTGTTTTTTATGTTTTTGTTGAATTTCACACACGGTGTCTCACAAAAATAGAAAAGTGAAGATATTTAGCTCATAGATATGGAGATTCAATTTTTCCATCAAAAACAATCATTTTTCCATCAACAATTCAACTTATCTAGAAATCGAGTTATGGGCTAATACATATGCAAATTAGCAACTTCAAAATAGTTCTTCCATTAAGCTTGTATTCATTGGCCACTAATTCTTTGAGACATTCTAAGAATCAAAATACCATCACGGTTGAATTCTCATCTAACTTTAGCACAATTAATAGCTTGAATCTCCAAGACTAGTGGGATCACAACTACAACAAATTGGTGAGTGCAACCTCCAACTCCCACAAACATCCAAAATCAATAATAATGATATAAATGATATTTTCCATTATCAAGACATGACTAAGGACTCAACCCACTTCTTCCTCTGCAAAGAAAATCCATAAAAACCAAGACAATCCATCTACAGATTTGGACAATAGACTTCAATATATAGTGGAGCAACCACACAAAAGTGGATGGAGCATTATGATGTTGATTTATCCGAAAAAGGTTGCAGAAGAGAAGTGCACACATGCAAAGTTTAGAAAGAACAAATACATAAAATCTTCCTAACCCTGATTCATGAAGAGATATCAAAATGAATATTCAAAAGTTGCTTCATAAAGTCATCCCACTAAAATATAATAATGGGTAAAAGAAAACACAAATAGAATCACTAAAAGTAAAAACCTTGCTCCATGCAATGCAAGAACATACTCTTAGATGAAGTTATTATTCTCAGCATCTGTAGAAACCCATTATTTCAAAGACCCCACAACATTCTTCCTTTTGTCCAAAACAAACTTTTATTGTATAAACTGTCTAATTGTAACAATGACTTTTATTGTATAAACTGTCTAATTGTAACAATGTGACAATGATAATGTACATACCAATTTCACATCATCTCACATCCTTCCTGGACCAAGAGAAAACTGGAAACGCTTTCAATCATACCAATTTCACATCATCTCACATCCTTCCTGGACCAAGAGAAAACTGGAAACGCTTTCAATCTAACCCAGGAGGAAAATGTTAAAAACTCAAAAAATAGTAAACAATATAACTTTGTTTATGATCATAAAACTAAAATGTATTTTCAAATTGAAAGAACCCTAGTTGGCCTCGTAAAGCTGGTACCTGTCTCATAAGTGAGTAGGAGAGTTTGTTAGAAAAGATAGAACGGTCCCTCGCAAGAATTTGAAGGCAACATCACATCCGAAGGAATCTAAATAATCTAATGGCTAGTCAGAAAAATAACTCAGTCAAAGATTTATGTCGCAGGCTACAGGAACCAAAAAAGAGACCATTCATATCGTGAATGATTGTAGATACTGTGTGTTCTTTCTATAAACCTTATATGTTCATATCTGTTCTTTTCTCTTTCCATTGTGCACTTGGAAACTGAATCTTTCACATTAAAACAATACAAGTTATGTGCGCATCGAGGTGTGCTGTGATTGATATATATATATATATATATATATATATATATATATATATAT
>CBVK0101034796.1:0-10894 GCA_900067695.1 Picea abies
GAGCAAGAGTCTTTTCTGATGCAAGTCCAAGCCGATGGTGATGGAAGCTGCTGCTGCTAACAGGACAAGTCTGGCAAAGAAGAAGAAGGATGGGTTCTCCAGGGCCATGCTCAGGTCAATCCTGCTCTCGGTACTCCATGTCTAGGNNGTCTAGGACCTGTGGGCCTCGAGACATGATCTCCTAGTTATCCCTAGAAAATGGGGATAACAGTGTGTAGTGGGATTTTGGGACATTTCCCCTGGAAAGACCTCTAGACAAGGATTTTAGACATATCATTGAGTTTGTTTCAACTAGGATCGATGGGTGGATGGACGAGCTTCATGGAGAAGAATATTCCTTGGAGATTGATCTTTGATTAGTATATCCCCAAAGAAGGGACAGAGAGAAGGATACCTGCAAGATCACTCTCAGATATCCCCTCAAGTACTTGGTCATACCATTGGGTTTGACTAACGCACCTAACACTTTCCAGTGTTGCAGACAGTGGCAATGGAATCTAGTGCTATTTTTTGATGTCAACGGTATATTCAGTAGGACATGGAGGGATCACCTGAGTCAGATGAGTGAGGAAGATAGGATTATATCCATGTCAGAGTTCTTTCATTTGGGTTATGTGGTTGGAGCATGGGAGGGGATCCATATTGTATTGGATCAGTTCTCAGAGATTTAAGCTAACATAGTGGTGGGTGGAATTACCCACTACAAAGGTCACACACATTTAGTCTCTAAGTCTACACTTAGGAGGGTTACACATGATTCATATTTGGTAGGACATTCTGAGATCGTATGAGTATGAGGCATCACAAGTGATAGGGATACAATCCAGGGAGGTATTTAAACTTCATGGATTACTTCAGTACATTGATGGTGCAATTTGGAAGGAGCTGAATAGATTAGAAGGCACAAACTTGATTCATGGTACTTGGTTTCCACCAAATGACGACATACTAGGGACTTGGCTCATTATGTATGAATGATTGTGGCTTGGCTACAATAGTTTTTATCTAACTTGGTACAAGTAGTATAAGAAGGGGATAATTCTATTTATTTGCAGGTAGACTACGTTTGGAGATGAAATGGATCCAACACCAGAATGCTAAAGAGAAGCAAGGACAATCGACATAAAAAGGTGCCTCTTTCTCTTCCTCTTCCTCTCTTATTTCATGCATAAATAGATGGAAATATCGAATGTTAGTGTCCACTTGTTCTAGTTGTTTTAGTTGAAGAAAACCCAACTAAGGGGATCTCAACTTGTCTGCAGGGTGACTTTTCTCACAATAGTGATAGTGATTAATCTACTTTATTTTTGGGATGCTAGTAGAGGGGAGTTTGAGACTTACTCTATATGGTAGGAAAAAAATCAAGACCGACAATGGACTTGCATAAATTGAGTCCACTGAGGCACATCTGCAGGATATGATCCATAGTAGTGAGGTCGGGTCTTCTAGACATTACAACTTGAGGTTCAAGAATTGGAGGTTGTAGTCTAAACATGAGGGTCAAACAATTATGATCAGAGTGGCACATCATCAACATGATGGTTCCTTGAGGAGATTATCTTGGGACCTTGGGACTACAATGTTTGACAGCTCGATAGTCGATACAAATGAGATGACCATTTTTCACTTTCCAGAGTTTACTCTTGGGATGCTTAGGATCATTTTTTTGGATGAGTGGTATTTTGAGGAGTTGACCAATTTTATGTAGCTAATGATCGCCTAACTTATTAGGGGCAATTAGATGGATTATTGTATCATCACCTTGTAGATTAGTGCTAGGAGCAGAGAGTGTTTCACATCTCCCATGTATATCCAAGAGAGGTTCGCATAGAGAGGATTCATGGATGATGTAGGGTAGTATACGATTTTTCAGCAGAGAAGGTTAGGGCATACTCATTCCACAGGATGGATGCAGTCTTTGGCCATTTTTGGGCGAGAGTGGGAGAGCATGTGAAGAGATTGCACCATATATTTATCAGGATACAATGGAGTGATAGTATGTCTCCATTGATTGACCAGTTCACATGCTTTCCAGTAGTATCTTCTGAGTATGGGGCAACACAAATGACAAAGCTATCTAGTGGAGGGAAATATAGAGTCCATGAGCAACCCAACTTCATTTTTAGTGACTAATATAGAATTATTTCTTCAAAACTCAGGATTGGGTATGATAGTGGATTTACATGCAATGACTTCACAGGGATTCCTATGCCAACTACTGTTCATAATAGTAACTTCAACCCTTACAAGTATGTCAACATGGAGATACAGAAGAAGGGGATGCAGAGTGGGCATGATGTTTGGATGACTATGATCAGAGTGATGAAACATCAACGTGGTGGTTCCTTTTGAGAATAATGTGGGACCTTGGGATTTTAGTAGTAGACGGTTCAACAATTGACACAAAGATGAGAGCCAATTTTTTATTTCCTAAGATCGATTCCCTAGCATAGTAGTTCCTTGATGGGTTGATCGAGTTGTTGTATCACTGAGTGACCTTACTTGTTGGAAGTTTTTAGGAGTCCTCTTATGTCAGTACCTTATCGGACCATTCCTTAAGTGAAGGATGCTTCATGTCTTATAGGGTGGTTTGGGATTCTGGTATCATTTTCAATTTAAGTCTGGATCAGTTTATGGAGTGCTAGGTTTTGATGGCATTACTTGAGGAAAAGAAGTATTTGGGAAAGGAGGACTATAATGTCCCCATCTTTAGATCCCCCTACTTTACAGTTGGAGGCAACATTATGGGTTTATGTTAGTCTGGCTAGAGTAAATGGAGGTTAATAGGGGGCTCGAGCAATTTGGAGGATTTTTATGGAGCTCGTGATAGTCCATTTGCCATATTTTATCACCAGGTTCATTTCCACACAATCAAATCTTGGTTTCATGGTGTTCCAATGGTTTTCATAATTTTGGTCATTATTGGGCATAATTTAATTAAATACACTAAATGTGTTACTGGGACCATATTATTTGAAGGGATACATGAGTGTATAGGTCATTGGAACCAGGACGAAAATATAAAAAGGTTGGAATGGTGAGAAAGGGGTTTCCGATGACATCTGTGAATGTCGTAGAATCCAATTAACCACTTTTCGTTATTAAAAAGGTAAACTATTACTTAAACATTAAAAAGTAATTTTTAATGTTTAAGTGAAAATTGGAGGGAAAATAGGGTAAGGGTTTGATTTGTTCAAAAGGGAAAGATTTAGAAGGCTCAGAGGAAGAATAAATAGAGGGGTGACCATTCACTTTGGCATTATGTCTTGGATTGATCTCTTTAGAGTGCTCTTGGAGCCAAGGTTTTCGTTAGGTTTTTGACAAAACCTTTCCATTGTAGTTTAGTTTCAGTGGTGCAATATCCACCCTAGCTAGACAAGGAAGAGGATCCATCCTGGATCTTCATTGGATTTTCATATTGTGTTTTGATTTCAGTTTTGGGTTGTAGTGATTTTCTTGGAGAGGTTGTGGCACTTGGAGGGTTTGATCTCATTTGTTGAGGAGGCCATGGCATGATTCTAGGTTTTTGGCTTGTATTGTGTTTTCCATTGAGGTATTGCAGTTGCCATAGAAACCATTAGATTGTTGTATTCAAATCTTCATTCATAATAAAATACCACATATTTTCTCTTCTATTTCTGGTGTATTTGTATTACATGCAATATGTTTGACAAAATTTATATTAGTAGAATACATGCAAATTTTTTGTGAATTTTTTTTAACTAGATTAGAGAATCAATAACACTTATTGCACATAAGGGAATAATATCCCAACACATTCTTTGGGGATATTACAAATTAGAAGGTTAAGGAAGTCAAAAACCTATCCCTAGATGGCTATCAGTCTATGTTAAATACCGAGCCACTAAGAGGAGAAGAGGATTCCATTATTTCGCATTGTATATTGTTCCATAGCTGAGAAGAACATTTAAGAGTGGTATTCTATGAGAAAAATAGAGGAGGAGATATTTTTTAGCAGCCATACAGGCCACAAGTCAAAGGAAACTCCACAGAGAGTGCCTCTTTTTTTGTACTTGCATCATTTGTTTACCAGAGAAACCTCACCTTATAGCTGGGTTTTCCCTTGTATTAGGTTTACCAAGTCATATCTTGTGTTTATTTGTGGATGGTGTGAATTTGTTTCACTGTTCTCTAATTTTTCCGTGTTTTATCTATTTTATTAGTAACTAAATATTCTGGAGATCTAAAGAAAATTAACCTTAATAGTAAATATTTTAGTATTTTATTAGATTTGTTGTGACGAACTGTTCCAGTGGAATATCCATGATAGTTTATAAATGATATTGGTATCAGAGTAGGCTTTCCTTTGGGGTATTTTTGGGAAGTTGTAGGATCCAAGAATTGGTTTAAGGAGAAGTCACAGAAACCCTAGCCATGGCAGACGTGTATGTTCATAATAACCCTCGAGATCTAGCAGAAGAGATATTTGAGTTGTTGGAAGAACAAGTTGTTGACATCAGTCACAATATGAATCTCCTCGTTGTGGATTTAGCAATAAATATTGAACTGTTCGTAGATGGTGGAGACTCTAACTCAGAGAACAAATTGGAGGGGAAATTAGAAGATCTAGAAGAAAAGGAGTCATAGAAAGAATCTGAAAAAGAGTAGCTGAGTTTGAGTGTCTTGAACCCTTCACAATCCCTATTTAAGATGGAAGCGAAAGTGGACATAAAGTCATATCAAGGTGAGATTAATATATTAAAATTGAATCATTGGTTGCAATAACTAGAATTTTATTTTAGCATTCACCATATAGATGAAGAGATTAAGATTTCATTGGCTAGATTGATGTTAGAGGGCTATGCTTTAACCTAATGGGAAATCCATACAGAAACACTTAGGTTGGAGGGTTATCCACCAGTAACTATATGGGAGGACTTAAAAACCCTCATAAAGTCCCAATTCTACCCTATTGGGTATGTAGAAAACCAATGGATCCAGTGGCACTACTTTAGGAAGAGGCAGGGGTAGAGTGTACATGAGTACACCACCGAGTTTAGAAAAATGGCCATCATGCCGGGTATCTATCCCAAGAACCCAAATGTACTCCTCAAGTATATGGGGGGTTTACAAAGTCATATATGAAAGCAGGTGATGCTCTTCAAGCCAAGGATAGTGGATGAGGCTTGTGTACAGGAACAATACCAAGAAAACATAGGCCAAAAGAAGGGGATGCCAAGTGGTTCGAAGCAGAAAGAGAACTAGGAAGATTCCAAGGAGGGGAAGAAGAAGTATAAAGGGGGGAATATAAGAAGACATCAGCCACATCACAATAGAGTAAATATCCCAACAACCATTGCAATCATTGCAACATTGATGGCCACACCGAGGAAAAATTCTGGAAACTACATCCAGAGCTAAACTTGAAGAATTGCAAGAAGGATGGAAAGAAAAAGAACCTTCTAGCCAAATATTCAAGAAATTAGGTTGAAATTAGCTTGGATGTTGATGACAATATTGTCTGCACATATGTTACCCATGATTTTGGTCATCATGATGATGTATTGATGATGGTGTACTCAGGCTCTTCATAAGAACTTTCTCCTGAGAAAAGTTACTTTCATCTCTTCCCAGAAAACTCACTTTTGAAGAAGGTTCGCAGGCTGCTAATACATTTGCCTACGATAATGACCCATTCTCGTAGGCTGCCTTAAGCTAGGGTGCAAACATCTCGCACTGTGTTGAACTGCTAGGGTGCGAACTCTTCCTAAAGCTAGGAAAAAGATGAATTCTCGATGCTTCTAGAAGGGAATCTTCTAGAAGGATGGATTGGCATTCGAATGGTTATCCTAGTACTGGATACTTTGATATTTTGGGATCATTCTTATCCAAGTAACTAATTCATTCTCTCCTATATATTGAGAGAATTCTCATGGAAAAGGTTAAGCAAGATTCATTGGAGAATTGGTGAAATAATTGTGTGAAGGACTCAACATTGAACAACAGCTTGGAGACTCTAGCAAGTCTATCAAGAGGATTTGATATTCTTCATGGAAGGATTGAGCAAGTGTGTGTGTCAGAGCCAAGGGCCATCGAAAGGAAGTTTGCGACATCAAGGCTCAGGTTGTAATCTTTACTTTCCATTAATATGATACAGTGGCATGTCCCTTTCCCATAAAGCTATTTCCACTTTATTGTGTAATTCCTTGATCATACACATAGGTTAACTGTTGAATATATTGTGCTATCTTCACTTTGGTTGGTTTGTGTTGTCTTGGTCTTGGCTGCACAAGAGCACGGGAGTGAAGTGGGAGCAACGAAGACCATAGGAAGCGATAATAAGGTATGTTATTTGTTCTTGCCTCCTAGTTACTTCAATGGTCAAAACCTAGGGATAGAGTATTCTCCTATCTTGCTTTGTTCTAGATCCAGGTGGATCTAGGGAGACCAGTTAGTGTTTGCACCTACCGATTAGTCCAATAACAAAATTGGTGACTCCACTGGGGATAAATCCCATTTTCTTTGTGGCTTTTGGTATTTTTCTGTGGCCATTTTCTGTGGTTTCACTTTTCTCCTTTCCTATCAATCTCTGAGTCTTCAGGATATCCTGATAAACCCTCTGGGTCAAGAGGCCTTTTTCAATTTTTCTTCATTTTCCAAAATTTTGATTATGTTCAGACATTCTCGCACTGCACTTCACTGTAGCCTGCGAGAATTGGTAGAGTTCACACTCTTCCTTTAGGTTTCAGTGCAAGGTTCTCGCACCCTGCTCAAGGGTTACCTGCAAGAATCAATGATTCTCGCACTATGTAATATTGCCTGCCTGCGAACTCAATTTTTCAAAACTTTGGATTTGAGTTTTGGTATTTTTAACTGCCCAGATCAGTTTGATTGCCTCATAAAAGTTTCTTGGACCATTGATTGATTTATTTCTTGTCTTCATTTGCGTGCATGAATAGTCTTAGGATTTCAAGGCTCTTCTTGTCACTTTTGTCTTGACTTTCGTTTCTTGACTTTTCTTGGAAAAACCATACTCTCTGATTTCGGAATCTGAGTGTGTTTGATTAGTTAAGGACCAGTGACTGGTAGAAAGTTGAGTTTTATTGGTCTTTATCATTTTGCTTTGTTTGAAAGATCATCTTTGCATTTGAAAAGACTATATTGGTTTGCTCTTTATTTTTTTTTTCATTGAAAGAGTGGATTGGGTTTCTTATCATTGCTTGTTCTTTGGTTTTTGATTTTTTGTACTCTCATTGGCATAGTGAGGGTCCTTTTTGAAAAGTGAACAAAAGTTTTTCTTTCAAAAAATCATTTTCGTCTTCGAAAACATTGAAAATCAAATTATTGAAATTGTTGAAGTTCATGAAAAAGACACAATAGAGTATTGTTCTTTGTTGCGTGATTTGTTGTATTTGCATTTTAAAGGAAATTTTGCATTGTAGTTCAAGGTTGATCTGGAAAACTTTCTCTCTCTCCCATACATAGGATTCATTGAACAAAAAGTGATACATTTCATTCTCATCCTTGCATTGTTGGGTCAGAGTCATACAACACAAGTTTCACCTCTGTTTCCTTTGAGTAAACAACATCTCTTAATAACACTACGTAATCATAAAATTTATTCAGTAACTCTTTTCTAGGGCTCTATTACACCAATATTTAGCTAGGCTAGCGCTTTGGAGTAGGAAGAGAAATACACTTTCCAAAGCTCAAAACACACAATAGTATCTTGTGTTAGGGAGTGTTAAATTCCATTTGCAACATCTTGTCCTAGGAAGCCCTTCTCACACAAGGGTCAAACACTAGGTCGCATTGGTATTGGTAGAGTTACTCACCCTGCTTTGTTGATATCAGTGTAGAGATTGCACGCATTACAGGGATCACTCGGAGGTATACCCACAATGATGAGTGGAAGCCTTTTGAGTTGATTTCGGGCTAGATACCCTACCCTTGCATGTGGATCGGACTGTCGACTATCCCCCCAGGATTTATTGTTGTTGGTGGTGACCTTAGTGGCCTTTCTCTCTAGGCTCTTACTCAAGGTGACTGTGGAGGGGAAAGTCTTCACGGCACCTGGAATTGACATTGACCAAACTCACTCGGGCTCCTTGGAGGGTATACCCACGATTATGTGTGGGAGCTTGCACCGGGGTGTAAGTTTGTTAAGCAGGTCGTCAGCGTAACTTTTCCACCCTAGCCTCGCCCCTTCTCATCTCGTTGTTGCAACATTGCATTTCATCACCAACTAGTGGCTTCGAAATTAGAAGGTCTTGTTTTGTTGGTGTTGCTTTCTAGATTTTATTTACTAGCGCGTGTTGTTTGTTTCTCAAAGATTTACCATAAGATTTTCTTCGCGAAGTTTGTCACTCATTTACAATAGCTCCTCCACGTCATTCCCGTAGAATGCAGGGTTTATCTCCAGAGCATCTGGAAGGTTCTCAACCCTTGCCCACAAGCACACCTGGAGGCTCTCCTTGGCAGAGTGATGTCCCAGTTGTCACCACACCACAAGTGGAATGCACTGACTCTCTAGAAATGTTTCGAATTACAAATACTTGAGAGGAATTTCGACTTAACCCCGATTCTGAGAGACGTTTTATGTGAGCAGACTCTTCCGGAGACTTAATTGTTGTGTATTCCGGATCTCTGACTGGACCCTTTCTCGGTATAGAAGGCCAAGATCCTTTTTGGTCTACAGGTGTTTTTCGGCGAGACCTTTTTGGTCCAGGTTCACCTGTGATTTCTGAGATCAACCCCCCTATGATTTCTGAAATCTCTGATACAGAGACAACATCGGTGACTACCACTTATCACTTTACCGTACCTACCAAAATGGCCCATCTTGCAACTACTACGAGTGTTCCAACTGAATTTCCTATGGTTAGTCTTGCTCCTATCAACACACCGAGGGCACCCAATGTCAATCCGACACTACCACCTGGATACCGTGCATTGAATTCTTCCATTGCTACTCCTGCTCAAACCCTATCCGGCTCTCCTAGTGGTCCTTCTTCTTCTGGGCACTTTCTTCCTGGTTTTGTCCCAACACTCCCTCAATTTTATTTTGGAGGACTTTCTTCGTCTTCTACTGGCAATCCTAATCCTAGTGGTGCTATTCTGTCATTCACTCCAGCTTATCAATTTTCGGTTGGTGGCCAGTCTCATCAAAGTAGTATCACTCAACCCCCTCTCAGTTGGAAAAATCCAATTGGAACACCACCTTCGATGGGAGGACCGACCCCACCTTATGGGCAGAACATACCTCCATCCTTGGCCCAGTATTGGAATCAACTGATACAAAATCCTTCTCAATCGACTGGGTGGAAGCATTTTCCAGTTGCATCCGTCACACCCCCTAACATGGGCCAACCATATCCCGGTTCGTTCAATCCCATTTGGGGGTCGAATGATCAAACTCAAGCCCCTGTTCTAGGGTATAATATGATGAGCTACTATCCTGTCCAGCCACCACTGAATATGCCTAGATCTTCACATTATATGCAGACTGCTTATGGACCTACTGGTTTGTCGACAGGGCTTCCTCCCCAAAGCCACCAGTACCCACAGGTGAATCGACAATTACCTTTTCTTGCCACTTTGGATCTTCCGTATTTGTCAAGGATTTTAAATGATCCCATTCGTCACTCTCCCCAATGGCATGTTATCCCAGCCAAGCTTCCATCGAACATTCCTAAATTCAACAGCAAAGTGGGAGAGGAACCAAACAATCATGTTATGACTTTTCACCTATGGTGTTCATCCAACTCATTGATGGATGACTCTATTCATTTACGTCTTTTTCAACAAACCCTTACCGGTTCTGCTGCGAAGTGGTATATTGAATTGCCACGAGGTTTCTTCTTTGATTTTAACACCCTAGCCATGGCTTTACTTATGCATTACCAGTTATCGATCCGTTATGACACGGGAACCGAGATTTTGAATTCCTCTAAACAGACTAAAGGCACTCATATATCTGATCACATCCATGAGTGGTGAAGGAGACGACGTCTCATTAAACTTGAGCTCCCCGATCAGTTACTGGCAGAATGGTTTACAAAATCATTTGTAAATGAAATCGGTAAGGACATTACCATGGGTGGCATGGTCATGGAAGAGCAGGCTATAAGTCGTGCTCAGTATCTTGACCTCATTTACTCACAAACAGGAACCCTTTACGATTTACTACCTGAATTACCTCGTCCTAATACTTCCAGCACTTCGACTACTCCAGCTGCCTTACATGCGGCTGACGGTGTGATTGGTACTGCCCAAGCCCAATCACATTCTGTTTCAAGCACAACCCCTAAATCTGCTTCTTCTAATGTTCAAAATTCTCTGTCTCCTGCCACTCCCACCGGCAAGACTTCTGAGGTAAATGCTGTCCAATCTACCCCAGCCGGTAAAAACAAATCTAAAAAGGGGAGAGGCAAGAATAAGGAGGGAAAAAATAATCCTCAAGCAGAGAAAACAAAAACTACCCCTGTTGATGATCGGGATAAGCACAAACCACGATACCCTTTCCTTATCTGTGGTGATGATCACTACACGAAGGATTGTCCAAGACGTGCCAAGGTCACTAAGTTCCTTCAAGGAGCTCTGAAACCACCTGCATCGACTGTCTTGTCCCAACCCTTCCCGTCTCAACAACAGGCTCAGTTTCTCATTCATGATCAACCATCCTCTTCTACTACATCATATGTTTTGATGTGTACTGGTGATTCTAAGTAGAATAATGTTGCACTCACGACTCGAGCCAAAGATTATTCTCCATCTAAGGAGAATGTTTACGATTTACCCCCTTCTTTGGTACAACCCTGTAGATTACTTGAGGTACATCAAGTTACTTTCTGTACCTGTTCTCATTTCATATGCCATAAGAATCCCATGTAATTCATCCATTGTCATTTTGGTCAAGTCCCTAGTTTCTTCA